>JAODUD010000117.1:20739494-20752060 GCA_026784285.1 Stomatorhinus walkeri
TTTTTTAATTTTTAACTTGGGCCCCCCCCCCCCCCCAATATCAAACCTCTCCATTGGCTGTGCCCTGAGGAAAGGAAAATTCAGAATAAGATCTCTTCTTTGTCCAGCCTATTGAGAATCTCAATATGAGATTCTGACCAATTTTTCATACTTCTTAATATATCAGCCGCAGAGAAATAGTCTTCCACTCGTTTCAGCAAGATCCCAATTTAAGGTCTTAAAATGCTTCTTTTTTCTCTCACTGCACTGATCTTTATTTGTCAGAAATAATCAGCTCTTGAAATAACATTGATAAAAGAAAACTTCACTGGCTTATGAATTGCACAATATCAGAAATTCGTCTCAGTGATAAAATTCAAGTCTCAGCTCGGTCTATTTAGTCTTTTCTCAGAGCTGTCTCACGCCTAAGATCTACATATAAACTTCAGTTTCTCTTTAAGCACAGCAAAAGAACTCCTGCTTTTCTGGTGTCTCTCCTGCTATTCTCAAACAAGATAAGATCATTTATCTTTGGTAGATTTATTCTTTAGTTCTTTATTTATCCTAAGGGGGAAGGGTTATGAGAATGAGGAGAAAAGTCAGTAATCTCCAAATAACAACATGTTATATCTCTGATGAGACTGTTCTGAACGACATCATTTTCCTTTGGGTGAGCGCAAGGCATAGAAAAACCCAAGATATGGGAACCAACCCATCGGAAGGCGCACGCGCGCGCGCACACACACACACGCACACACACACACACATTCACACCTATGGGCAATTTGGCAGCTGCAGTTCACCTTAGCATGTTTTTGGGCTGTGTAGGAACACACTGTTAAAGTGGAGACCTTGGTGGAAACCAAACGACAACACGGGGCATTGCCTCTCCGTTTTAAGGTTTCAATGGACGTGATCAGAATGAAGAACATCTTCTTAGCGCTGCTCTGCATTACTTGGATCAGTGACTAAGTGTGTTAAATCTACCTCTCAAAATGTGTAATATTATAATGATGAGTGCTAAACACTGTATGTGGTAAGAATTAATCCCTGCCACTGACAGAGGTGGAAAGTTTAGGTTTTAAGGTCAAACACAAAATAACATAAAATGTTTTTATGCCCTTCGACTTTATTGCATGTAACACATAAGAAACCAGGGTCACAGGAAAGGGGGGGGGCATTACGATGATTTCAAGGGCCCCTGAGTGCCAGGGCCCCTAAAAATATTCTGTCATGGGGCCAGAAATCTCTAGCAGCACCCCTACAAGAAACAGTCAACCTATACAATAAGATGTTTGTGTGCTACTCAATTTTTTGACAGTTAAGTAATTTTTTCTCATCTCCATAAATGTTGCCCTGGATTTTATTAACTACGTGTAATCTAAAAGTAAATGATAATATAATAAAACTGATTAGCTACCCCAGAGTCAAAACTGACAGTTTAGACAATGAAGTTGTATAATTTGAGTCTTTAATTCAAACTCATAAAAAAATGGATGTGTTGATTGTTACGGTAATGAGTTTGTGAGAGAGAGCTAGGTGTGGGACCAAGCTTTATTATTGTGTTAGACCTGGCATTCCACACCCTTCTCTGGCCAGTGCTGGCCAGCTACACTTCGGCAACCTGGAGCCAGAATTACAGTCCTGGATGGATTTCCATGCCGACCCACTTTCTCCCACATTCCCATAGGGTTTTTCCCACTGCAGATGGAGGATGAAGGTAATGCATCATTTTTTGTGTTATTGTATACGTGCCACACAAACTAAGAGGCTTCATTCGGGTTCTGGGGGTGCGGTTCTGCTGCGGATAGCTGTTCACCGTGGGGGTCAAAGGCATTCGGAGCTTCCACACTTTCTTTTAAATTGTAATTTAAGGCAGGAGACAGTATAAGTTTCTGAGTCACTGAAATTTAAAGTGGCTTGAAAGATTATTTCAGTGGCGCGACTCTCTTAAACACCGGAACCTGGCACCTGGCACAGCTTCAATACTGTTAAAACATGCAGAGAGATCAAGAGTTTCTATTTAAACCAGATTTAATCGAGCCTAATCGAATTTGCAGTGTTAATGTATAAAATATCATGCCAACCCACTGTCTCGAAAACTGGGATGTCCCTGGGTGCTGAGCCCAGCCAACGAAAAGCACTTTCCGGCTTGACAGTTTCACCATCTTCTGTGTCACTGGTAATGTTTTTTTTTTTTTGATCAAAGTCTTTTTTATTGGAGATATAAACAAGTTACATACGTATACATACATTGTAGGTAATGTTTTACTTGGATCCATCAGCACTTTTTTTCAGGATAAACCCGGAGCAGCTAGTTAGGTCGTCACTCACAGCTCAGACTTCAGTCACTCACATCTGAGACGTGGACTGAAACCATCCTCTGAAATGGCAGGAGTGTGACAGTGTAACCGTGTAAACGGTGTGGCGGTGATCAGAGAAGCTGTCCCCAGGGAGGAGCGCAACCCCTTCATGTAGGTGTATGGTCACTTTTGTTTTTCTTATTATTGTTAAATTTTGTGTTTTACCTAAATGACTTTATGCAGTTGAATATATATTTTTATTATTATTATTTTATTTAATGTAAGACATTAATTCCACCATGCCACAAGGAGGCAGTGGGGCGTATCCTTTTGAACCCACTTTGCACGCAGGCTGGTGGCTCTCCCTCATTCTGCCGAGCGGAGCTGTAGAAGCCAAAAGCGCCAGTTTTGCTGCGTCATCTTTTCACCTGTTTTACAGGGATTCAATCTGGTCATGGTCCACGACTGGGACTTGTTACACAGGCGTTTGCCGAACAGGTTGCAATCTTCACTGCATATATAATATCAGCAGCGTATGCTGAAATATTCTCCAAAACTTTCCTTTAAAGTGACAGGGGCGGACAAAACTTTGTTGACTTAAGGAAGTCTTACAGAGCTCTAAGCTGTCCTTCCTTTGAGTCTCTTCTATCAGACATGGCCAGAATGTTCCATTATTTCTTGCTTTTTCAGAGGGAGATTGAAGGACGTTTCACACATGGTTTGCTAGCCCCAGCATTTATCCATTTCTTATTTTTAGAATCCTCTTCCATTCAGGCCTCTTTGTGACACACATCGCCGATCGTTGAAGACCCATTTTGCCTTTCTAGGAAGGACATCCTCTAGATGACAGGATGCTCTATGGTCACTGAGACCTTGCTCGGGGTCTACAGAGGGCTTGGTAATTTGTGGGAAAAGTACAGCAAACTGGAAACAGACTTTCTTATGCAGAGTTTGTAGATTCTTTATGATCTCATTTCAGGCTTTAATGAAGGTATTTGAAACATTGATTTTCAGCCTCGTCTGTAGAAACCTCAGTTCCAAGTGAGTCAGCCAGGCCTCAGACTGCCGTTTCATGAGAAATCTAAATAGGTGGCCCAAGGGTTTGAGCACCTTCATCTGGCCCGAAGGAGCTCCGTAAAAGTCCATAAGATGAATTATAAATAATACGGAATAGCTGATGTTACCTCCACCAGAGAACCACATGGAAACCAGAATTTGAATAAGGAGATGGAAGCTGATGGGGTTTCATTAACAGGAGCAGGCTGAGGAAAGGTTCATTTTTAAACTCACGTATTGGAACTTTATAACTTGATGTGGTATTCACCCTGTTGTTGTCTATCAGCATGAAACCTGTCTAATTAAATCTACAGATCTGAATATTGTTATAAAATTAAATTGCATCTCTCTGTGAGCCAGCAGACATGCCACAAAAAGCTGAGATCAGCTGGGGGAGATGGCTGAGATCATGAAAGTAAAAATCCAGGCCAAGATTTTGTTTCAACCAACCAATCGAGTAACTCTGTGACTGTGACTCTTTAAACACAACTGGCAGGTTGAAACAAAATATTGGCCTGTATCTATACTTTCTGGAGCTGAACTCTCTACCTCTGCAGATCTTAAGTCGTCACACTCAGCCCCATTATTGATACCAGAGGGGTGGCTGACTGGGCTGATTTTGTCACAGCTGGGCCCTCACTGACTATCTCTGCCTTATCTTCTCTGGAAGCCACTGTGGTCTGTACTGCCTTGTTCCTCGTTGTGATTGGCGACAATTTGCCATTTTTTCCTGAGATCTCCTAAGTTTTAGTGATATTTTTCACAGTCTGTTTTGGTTGAGGACTGGTGTGCCTTGTTGCTTTCTCACTTGCGTTCTTTGAGGTTTGCTAGTTTTTCTCGTAGCCTGTCATGATTTTTCATGGCCTGTCGTGCTCCCAGTACATTAATGCAGGGTGACAACACACTTCGACGTTGGTTTTAAGCCCCGTGCTGAACATAGGGCTCCAGATTCACATCGTCACCAGGCTTCAGAGTATCTCACTAAGAGGAGCACATTGAGAATCCCGAGTACAGTACAGCCCCCAGGTGTAGCTTACAGGCTATTAAATGCCCCTCTTCCAAAACACTGGGTATCTGATCTATGTTAATTATGAAGAAGGGGACAAATGCCACACTGAGGATGTTCAGCTTCCTAATGGTGTGTGACAGTAAGCGGGTGGGATCTGGGTCATGGACCATTGGTAGCACTGGGGCAACTACACACAACCAGCAGGAAATTCACTTCTCTTCCAGCGGCTGCCACACGCTTGGCCCTGGGGTTTTCTCTACCCCCGTCTCAGATCTGTCAGAAGCCCTATCAAGGCACCGCCTGCTCGGGGGAGCTGCAGACTCCCATCACTTAATGATGGGGGCCCAAATTATTCTGACGCAAAAACAAAATCCTGGGGTATTTTTTAAAAGTTATAGCAGTAAACATGGTAGAGCAAGACCTTAGCCCTAAGGTAGCACAGGGAACCATCTACCCATCTCATGAGGACCGTCTTCTAGACATGACTTGATGCACATGATCTGTTACCGCTTTTAACAAACCCAGCTTGGAGGGTGGAGTGTGGGTCAGAGGGCAATGCCTGTGTGTCTCTGAGTGGAAGGTCGGGGGTATGAATTCCATCCTTGGCAGAATGGTGATATCTCCATTAGGCAAGACACTTTACCCCCCCACTTGCACCCACCCCCAAAGTGGATAAGCAGCTGGCCTTATACTCGCATCCTCAAACTTCATCATCGGCTGTTTCTGTGTGTAAACCTTAAGGGAGAGCAGGAGGGAGTACACAAAAAAGCATTCTAATGTACATATGCAAATAAAGCATTATTTCCAGAGATGGAGATTTCAGGTCCAGAGAGAACAAATCCAGACCAAGATTTCGTTTCAACCAACCAGTTGAGCATAAAGAGTCACAGTCCCAGAGTACTCAACTGGTTGGTTGAAGCAAAATCTTGGTCTGGATTTGTTCTCTCTGGACCTAAAATCTCCACCTCTGATTATTTCTTGTATTTTTTTAACTGCACTCAGATTTCACCTGAGGCTAGTGTGGGAAGAGCAGGCAGAATCTGTCTCAGGTCCAGCAACTGCTGAAACACTTATGTGTGTTTATACACACAGCTGTTCACTGTCACAGTCATTTCTCTGTCTAAGTCAGTCTACTCAGGCCAGGAGGATTTTAACAAGCTGCTACTAATTATAGTGATTCATTCCTCATCCAGAAACCAACAGGCAGAATTCCCCAGCATAAGTCTGGACACATATCAAGGTGAGAAATATTTTGGAGATGTTTTCATGGAATTTCTCTTGGTCCTGAAGTATTGGATTAAATCTGTGTCTTCAAACACCTAGGAGAAAGGTGGACTAGGACTGACATGCATGACCGGCACAATGAACAGAGTAAATCTGCACTGTAGTTCATGTCAGTTTTCAGACAACCTGCAATTAAAATTAAGTACCTTTGGGGGGGGGCAACCTTCTCCAGCACCTCCATCTGAGCATTCACTGGTGCTTGGCTGGTCCTCAGACATCTCCTCTTGCTGGCAAGGAATGTTTATGCACTGGTTCCGGACCTGAAGAATCCCACAGCAGCAAAATGATGGTCCTTATAGAAGGTCCGGACAGAACCAGAACCAGGAGAATGACCCCAAACCGGACTGTGGCACTCTGCTGGCCGCTTGGCAGACCTGCCAGGATCTGAAATCCAGAGGATCTGGGCCTTTAGAAGCCAGGCACCAATTCTCATGGAGGAGACACTCTATGTTCTTAATGGCAGCTACAACCAATATCACAGAGCACCAGTCATTTATCAAACACATACAGGTCACATGACACGCCTGTCCAATAGCAACGGCCCATTTCTAAGAACTTCTCTAGCACACAGGATGGGGAATCATAAGGGGCATATCACAATAAAACTCTGTGTCCTCTTGGATGAATCTAAAGGCCAGATGGGGGTACTCACACTCACGGTGACTTTTAAATGATTTCAGTTCTGTTTACATGATGTTCACAGTAAGGTGACATTTTTGATGTTATAATGACCTCAATGACGAAGGACGTGTGAATAGACGAGGTTATAAAGCAAAAATGGTTTTTATTAAACTCAAAAGAACAACAGCTGGTAACAAGGGCGGGAATGAGAGGTAAGACGTAGAATGAACAGGCATGCCTCATTATGGGCGCACTAGGGAGAAAACGTGAGGGTCAGATGGGCAGAGCATGATTCTCCATCAATGATTGTGTGTGCTGACCAGGACGGTCATATCTGCTCACAGCAAGCATCAGGGCCAATACTCTGATTGAACCTGAAGGGTTTCCTCTGCCTATATATATACTGCAGATCAGCAGCTGGCCCAAAAAAATCACATTAGGTGACCGTAGGATGGCACAAGAACACAATTAAGAGGCAGGCTATTGATTTTCTCAGTACGAGACACACTGTCTCTTCTGCTCTGACTACACTTAATTGCTGTTTTCCGAACCGAGACTGGACACTAATCAAATTCTTACGGCATAAGCCTGATTTGTTAAGGATTCAACCCACAACGTGTTACACACAGGAAGCCCTTAGTGTGCAGCCCTGGGAAGAAGGATATGGCTGCAGCCAGGAGCCGAGTATCAAGTGGGAGGGACAGTGTAGGAGGGGTATATGACTGTTATCATGTGATACCCTAACAACAGCCCTAACCATAAACCCCTCCCACATCTCATGATAAACCCATTCTACTCGACAGTGCCCCTTCCACTTGACACTTAGCTCCATGTACTTGGCCCCGCAGGATTTGTTCTGCGGAGATCAAACCTGCCAACACTTTACATTTCTAAATTTTTTGGTGGGGTGAGTGGATAAGAAAGTAAGTATGTAAGCAAACAAACAAATAAAAAGTCAGTAAACAAACAGGCCAGATTTATTTTGATTTTTTTTGGTGGAATGCCACCCTGCACTGACATCATGACAAGTTAGCTTGTCATTCCGAGTTCTGCCAGCTGCCGGCCCGCACACAGAGAAGCTGCACACACCTCTTGAATGAGGTTGTGGGTTGCCAGGTTGCGAGGAAGGATGGGCTGAAATTGTATGTAGTGTGTGCATCCCTGAGGCGTCAGCCGCAGCCTCCTGATGGTCAGTATGTCCCAATCCAGCTGTGTCCAATTTAAGATGCATAATTATGTAAATCATTCCTTTCAGATTTCTAATAGCAGCCGCATCTCCGACAGACGGACGCCCTTTAATTACACCCCGTTAAACCTGAGTTTTCCTCCTGCCCTGAAGGTGACTATCAGCAAAAATATCATTATAAAAGAGCTTTTCCCTCTCCGTCAATGATAAATCCTTTATCCTTTGCACAAGTATGAGCACGTGGGAATTCCTCTCTTTTACTGTCCCATCTTGCTCTCCGTAGCTTGGGGGTTACAGAACAGGGTCGGCAAACATGCAGCGCCCCTGAAGCTGGGGGTCACTTCTCTGTCTTTTATTTCCCCACATCTTGTGGCATCAGCCATAACCTCTACCATCCCGCCCCCACCAGATGAACCCAGAAAGGCCTTTCATTCACAAACTCACCAATTATGAGCTCATTACCGGCTCCGGGCTCCTCTGGAAATGACACAACGTATTTAATCGCACATTCATATATGGAAAAATCAAACTGCAAAAAACAGAGACATTACATTCACAAATGCAGAAAAAAGGAGAGAGGAGAGTCTCTGTCCCTGCTGTGTCGACCCTGGTCTGCCCCAGCCACATCCAGCTTCCTGTTGCTTGAAGGATCTCCTCACTGGACAACTGGAGCTTCTGATTATCAGGCTGGTTTATGACTTAAGATATCAGCCATTAGCGAGTGCCAGCTTAGTGGTGAACATGTGGTAATTGGTTCTGCCGCAATCTCCTGACATCTCTTCCTTGGTGCCATTTAACCACGACAATGATTTTATTACACGTCAGACTTGGACAGCGGAATGACGAGGAGGATTCGTCCAGCCACATGCCAGCCTTCAGGAAAAGGTCTCTCTGAAATGTGGCATTTGGAGTGAAGTGCATTTGCGCAGCACGGCACGCAGCAAAGCACACACCACAGCGCACAGCACAGCAAAGCACACAGCACAGCAAAGCACACACCACAGCGCACAGCACACAGCACATAGCAGAGCACACAGCACAGCGCACAGCACAGCGCACAGCAAAGCACACAGCACAGTGCACAGCGCACAGCACAGCAAAGCACACAGCACAGCAAAGCACACAGCACAGCGCACAGCACAGCAAAGCACACAGCACAGCGCACAGCAAAGCACATTCAGCTGCCATTTCAAGGCCACTACCTCATGGCCTGGACCACCTTGTTCCTGGAGGTCTGTTTCCTGCTCCTCAGTGGAGCTGTTCGGAAGAAAGATACTGATTCAGGAGTGGAAGAGACATTGTGATCCCCCCTAGAACAGGCCGTCAGGGTTAACCCTGATCCCCCCCCCACGGAAGTGGAATCCTCACACTGGATTTCTGGGGAATGTAACATCAATCCAGAGCTTTTTTGCAGTTGGTGATCAGTTAAGCTAACCTGTTACTAACATAAATTTTTATACAGCACACGTGTCCCGAAAAGACAGATTTTAGATGCGGACACTTGCTGCATACCAATAATCATGTTTCCTTAGAAATGTCCAGCTTGCGTGTGTTCAGACTTCATGCAGAATCAATGAGAGATCTTCAGATCCCCACCCTGAACAGTAGCTGTTGGGTACTTCAAAGGGATGTGGTCTCCTTCTCACCTGGGCTGTGGAACAGACACATCAAACCAGCGCTTTTAGGGTCATAATCACTCAGCCTGCTGGTCGTCTCCCCACATCAGTGGCACCATCAGAACCCAAACATGACAATTAAGAACCCAGGCTGTCAAGCAGGTATGGCGCCTGAGTCCCACCAGCCCACCTGTGGGAGTTTACTGGGGTGGATCCTCCGACCCTGACAGGGAAACAGCACACGGCTCTGAGCAAGAGCTTCTCGTCCTCAGGTCGGTCGTAGGCTTCACTGACCACCCTGTCTGTTTCCATAGGTCAAATTCATGACCACCTTTGCTGAAGGTAGCGTGACAGGTTGGAGTGGTCTCCGGCAGCGTTGAGTGGATACCGAGCTACACCCCGGTCATGTGATATGACTCAGTGGCGGCTGGTCCGGGATGCACCATTTCCTGCTCTCTTCTTTAAACGCCGTTCACGCCGAGTGAAAAGCCTCCATGTTCCACATTGGTTTTTTACGTCAGTGCCGGTCAAACAGGAGTACATGCGGGAAACTTCATCAGAACCTCATAGGCGGAAGATTGGCTGGCCGTTAGCAGACAAGCAGCGTCCCGATTTGAGAGGGGTACCAGAACAGAAGCTTCCATGGGTTAAGAGCCGTTGTCTGAGATGGGGGAAGTTTTCGTGAAGGCTACAAGTCGCCACGCTGGGTCTGTTTGGCTGGGTAATGAGGCTGAGCAGGCTTACGTAACCACTGTTTTCCCCATTCGTATTTCATTGCATTTTGGTCACTCAGACCGGAGACCTGTTAAGCCTGTGAGTGGTTTGGGGCCTCAGTGAATTGCCTCAGTGAAATTGTTCGCCTTGCATGTGATATGGATAGGTGAGGGATATAAAGCTGTAAAATCACCTCCTTGAATATTGTCTGCTGTGACTTAGTGTTGTGTTGTATTATATTTTCTTTAGTTTGTTTCTTTTTTCCTTGGGTGGGGCTTCCTATGCCAGAGTTAACCCCAGAGGGGGGTGTACTGGGCCTGTTCTGCTTAAGTGTGCTGTGGTGTGTGGGTGAAGTGTTCAGGCCCTTGGATTGTTTGTAATGCAGTGGATATTTGTGTGGATGGATGGACGGATGGACGAATGTTGAAGGTATTGTCATGAATTACTGTCCACGTTCACTACTCCACAGATATAAGGGGGCTCTGGTGAACACCAAGGATGAAAGCTGTGCCTCAGGTTCCTGATACTGTAACTCAATTTATTACTGTATACCACAAAACCTATTATTTTATATTAAGTCATATTAAGTAATATGAAGGAATTTTACACAGTTTGGGTGAGCTTCTGGGAAGCTAAAAGGCTGAGGATGGCATCACGAGCAAAAACTGATTCATCTGAAACATACAACAGTAAATCACCTATGTGTAATGTTGCAGAAGAAACGGACAATGCTAACAGTGCATTCAGGGCTGAACTACTGCAGTTCCTGATGGATTTGCTTAGAAATTACTTTATTGGTAAGACAGACCCTCTATCTTGTGATCTTTGCTCTAACATCACTGAAAGATGAAATGAAAAACTCAACTGAAAATCTTCGGCACAAAACTAAATCACAGGGGTGAAATGCTATTGGAACTGGAGTGATGTATTGCGGACCATACCAGCCGAATTGGTGAGCTTGAGCCTGATATTAACACATTAAAATTACAAGTAAAGCTTGAGAGCAGATTTCAGAGAAACAATGCCTGACTGGTGGCCGAGCAGGAGGCAACTGAGGGTCCACTCCTGGATGAGTTTGCGGCCCAGCTGATCCAGGACATGAAGTAGCCCGTTGACAGGTAAATCCATCCTTCATAAACCATTGTGATGACATGCTTTATTTTATTATACAATCATATGAATGGACTCTGTCTAGCTGTATACAAGGATCTGACCTCCCAGCAAGATTCACAGCCAGAGTCTGTAAAGGATAGTGCTGATAGGAGACGCCAATCGCAGTCTAGGTTACTACCAGCTGGAACATCAGCTCTGTTTCATATGGAACATTAATGGGCACAGCAGAAGTGCATCATTTACACTTCTGATTGTCAGAACACAGAGCTTCACATAGGAGGGCCTATTTCAGGATTGCTAAAGGGTTTTTAAAGTGCATAGAGGTTCATCCTTCATAAACACAAATGAACAGGTTAAGTACTGAACCCCAGCCCAGTGTCTCATAGCTCCATTTTGCTGGCCTATTATCCAATATATTTGATATTAGCTGTACTCTGATAAAGCATCCGCGTTATATAATATTGCACCCCCCCCATCTTGATAAAGTCCCAGAAGGAAGTGACGTGCCCCTAGTGGAGGAGCTGACTACTCCAGAAGCATTAATAAGTATCTCCGCATGTGAGTGAGGATGCATCGCACATGCGATTTTACCTTAGCATGTGACCTAAAATGCATCGCAAATGTGAATCCCAGCTCAGGAAGTTGTAACACAGCCCAGTCTGTGTTCACTTCTACTGTTTACTCCTTATTTTGTAAATGCTTTGTTGAAGGACAGAACGATCCACATCATGAACTGCAGTTACTTCATAACGTTTCCAAGCTACTCCTGAAATCGTCATGGTAACCAGTCATTGCTCAGGTGTGAGCTGACCTACAAAATCCTGAGGGGGGGAGGTGCTCTCTGCACCCATTTCAGTGGTTCCCACCTAAACCCCCACCTCCTAGGGACTCGCAGAATCTCCTGCCTCCCACTCGCCTGACGATCATCTTCAGGTCTGCGGATCAGACAGAGGATACAACATGGAAGTGAGACTCGTCATCCATTTGCCCAGCTGGACATCTTCTCAAGAACTTCTGCCAGCCTTTATTCACTCTGCGCTAGCTGCCTAGCCATGTGAAGATCTCATCGGCTGCTTCTCCCCAACTGGGGGTGACGTCACAACCTTCTGGATGTGTCTGATTCCCGACACTGATTTTGTTTTTTCCTCAGACTGGGCCCCTTGAATAGACCCCCTGACACCATTAGCTGAATCATTTGTATGTAAGCAGTAGATTCATCATAACAAAAGTTATTCAGATGACCTGAAGGAATCTTCCCTGTTCCCTTGGCAACCCCACACGGTTAATTGGCAACATACAGACCCCCAGGTATGTTTCCTAAACAGATGTTTGCTTACATAAAACTTGACGAGTGTCAAAGCTTGGTTTAAACTAGCTTTCAAAAGCTTCCGGTTAAATTGTTAAGTAATGAATTGGCTTTTGATACAGGACTGTGACTTTGTCAAACGAAAGCCCACATGTGACAAAGCTACTTAGATGTGGGATGGATTTTACATCTGATATTTAAGGTTAATGCCCATCACTTTGCTTCTGACAGGAACTGCGGGAGTGATGTTTGCCCAGGACAGCACATCATCTAGGACCAGCCCTGCAGGCTTCAATTACCAATCTTTCATCTATCTTTCTTGTCTGTGGTGGAGCGGGGGGGGGGGATCAAGGCATTTGTTTATGATATATGCCAGGAG
>JAODUD010000117.1:20754200-20764245 GCA_026784285.1 Stomatorhinus walkeri
ACAATTGGAGCAATTGGAGTTAAGGGTTTTGTTTAAGGGTCTAGGGGTGATATTGATTTGAACTCAGCAACAACCTGACAACAGGCGGACGCAGTTGTATGCAAAGCAGGACGTGTCCCACAAACGGGCGGGGCTCGTTACCACGGCGAGGACGGGGCCCATGCCGGCGTCCGCTCTCTCTGGCGCGACTAGCACACCTTCCTGCACCTGAACCACATGTGGGTCTCGTTGGACGGCTTCACTTCCGAGGCTGTCGTATGTGATGAGGCAGACTGGATCAGGCTGTCGCTGTGTTAACCCTACATGCATGTGCGTGTTCGCGTGTTTGTGAGAGGGAGCCTGGCGCCATCACAGTGTGACCCCCCCTGATCTCCAGCAGTAATAAAAAAGCACGTAACCGTGTATACCTGTGCCAGGCAGCGGCCATCTAATCCACAGCATGCGGCCAGGTACCCGGTGTAACATATCGTTTAACTGCCCTGACGCTGTCAGCGACTGAGGGATTTTAGGAATCTCTGTGCCCGGGGTGAGTCAGCTGTACTCTTTTTAGAAGCAAATTAGCCTTTTATTTAGCCTAAGTGGCTAATGGATAGAGTAGGCCGGGGTGGATTTCGGCTAAGCCAGGCACTTTCCTGAATGTGTGGCTGGGAAGTGTGGCTAGCGGAGAGGGGAGGGGCAGGCAGGAGGCAGGGCTGTAATCTATGTGTTCCAGATGTCAGCATGGCCGATGCCCCAGTTACCAGTTATTTAAGCTATTTAACGGTACCTAAAGCATTAGCATGTCCATCTGAGTCAGAATGACTGCCGAGCGTCCCTCCTCCTCTGACTGCCATTGAAGGAGGTCTGCATGGTCCTTTGCCTTTTTTCGCCCCTTAATAATTCCATACTCAGTATCATGTATGACGCCCCCATGCAGCCTGAGCTCAGACATGCTGACTGTGGCGTGGGGGTCCCCATCTGGTTAATTGCATTATAAGACCACCCTGCCCCGCCCCATTCCAACCTTCTTTTGTCCCCCCCCCCCCAGAGAGCTGATGCCCAGGACCCTGGAGGGCCAGATCACCATGGAAAAGACACCCAGCTACTTCGTGACGCGGGAGGCTCCGGCCCGCATTTACGCCATGTCCCGGGACACCAAGCTGATCGTGGTGGTGCGGGACCCCGTCACCCGAGCCGTGTCCGACTACACGCAGACGCTGTCCAAGAAGCCCGACATCCCCACCTTTGAGAGCCTGACCTTCCGGAACCGCAGCGTGGGCCTCATCGACACCTCGTGGAGCGCCGTGCAGATCGGCATCTATGCCAAGCACCTGGACAACTGGCTGCGCTTCTTCCCGTCGCGGCAGATGCTGTTCGTGAGCGGCGAGCGGCTGATCAGCGACCCCGCCGGCGAGCTGGCCCGCGTGCAGGACTTCCTGGGCCTCAAGCGCATCGTCACCGATAAGCACTTCTACTTCAACCAGACCAAGGGCTTCCCCTGCCTGAAGAAGGCCGAGGGCAGCAGCAAGCCGCACTGCCTGGGCAAGACCAAGGGCCGGACCCACCCCGACATCCAGCCGCAGGTGCTGCAGCGGCTCCGCCAGTTTTACCGCCCCTTCAACATGAAGTTCTACCAGATGACCGGCCACCACTTTGGCTGGAACTGACAAAGCAAAAATGTTACAACAGGACACCTTGCTTGAATCATTTTTTTCTCTGTAATTCTGGCAAAGACGTGGAGATATTGCTATATATATGTAAAATGTACAGAAATCTATTTTATAATAATTTATTTTTAATTTCTAAGCAATTAATTCACTAAGCTGCCTAACCTGAATTTGTCCCTTGCATTTGATCCACGTTTTGTATCTTTTTAACATTCCACATCTCCTCTTTTTCTGCTCTGTTGTCGTTCTCTTCCTCTCTTTCTGTTTCTCTCTCTTGCTGTCCAGTCATTTAAACTCTTTAATGGTGCTTTGAGTGGCGGCTGAAGGCGTTACCGGCCGAGTCGTCGGGAATCCGTGAACGGGGCGGACACGCAAAGCAGCTCTGTGTCGTGGCCACCCGCCGCTCGTCGGCGACTTTCAATCCACCACGTCTGTGGGTTTCATTTCCGTTCTATTTTCTTTTCCCCGTCATCTTGAGTCTGGCAGGTGGTCTTTTGCTGTTGTTGGTCTATGTTTAGCACAGCCAGGCTGAAGGTCCTGGGCTCTAATCGGATGGTCTCTGTAGTTACAGGTAGCCTAGCATTCAGGAACAGTTACCTCAGCTAATGCATTACTGCTGACCCCCTGGACCCTCTCACTTAATAAAGCACCGATCGATGGGCTAATTGCTCCCTTTCGTGCTGTCTTCAGTTCGAAGAATAGCCCTGCTCTCCTCCAACGGTCATATGGTAGACCCTTCTGGTGAATGCACTATTGATTAGCGGCTAAATTGTATTTGGGGTCTCACAGGGTGATGTCACTTTGCTCATGTGATGGTGGCTCGAACGATCAATCCTGACCCCGTGATCTGGTCTCGCCGGAGTTCCTGGCCCACTTTTCTGGCTTGGGATTCCCAAGAGAGCATTTTGGTTGCTTATGTTTTCATTCAGCTACCCGATCAAGAGTCCCCCCCCCCCACCTCACAGGCTCTGTTGGATATCGGAGGAGTGGTATATCCAAGAGTTAGGGGGCGTCCCTTGGTCAGACCCGGCATTTGGCAAACTGTTAACTGTAAGGGGCACAGCAAGGGTCATGCATTTGGAATGGGTGACCTGTCGGCCATTTTGGGGCCATCCCTTCTGTGAATATTGAGGATTCGCATTGTACCTCTTGCTGACTTTGGCGACTCCTCCCATGGGACCCTGATCATCTCAGATCTGCCTTTCCTCCGCTCTTTTTCACTTTCGGCATCTTTCGTCTTTGTTACTTGAATACTATGTATGCATGTGAGAGGGGGGAGACCGTGAATCTCGGGGATCACCAATGGGCCGCCTTGCCCATGTGACGCTATCCGTGATGGTGGCGTGTTGCCCACGTGACGCTATCCGTGATGGTGGCGTGTTGCCCACGTGACGCTATCCGTGATGGTGGCGTGTTGCCCACGTCATGCTGTCCGTGATGGTGGCGTGTTGCCCACGGCATGCTGCCCGTGATGGTGGCGTGTTGCCCACGGTCCTCTGAACACACTTGGACATCGCCTCTCTCCTGTGGGAGCAGATTAGGGTACTTTTTAAAAACACTTTTCTGCCTCTTTTCAGTCCAAAACTGAATAGCCAGATATCTGTAATCGAGTACAAAAGATAGATTTAAGAGTAGCAATGAAGGGAACAGGTTCAAATGAGAAAGGCTGGCCTGCTTCAGTCCTGATGTTAACTGATGTTTTTTTCTGACATTCAAAAGCGATTCGCCATCTTAGGGGCCGTCAAGCACCTCTGAGGTTCAGGCTCGTAAAACCGCTGTACTGTCTTGGCTGTCGCTGAACAGGAGTTCGATCCTGACTTTATTTTTAATTACTAAACAAAAAAAAAACACATAAGCCCCACCCCAGCCCCCAAATCGTTGTGATTACACAGTCCATATCACCATTAATTTATGGTTGAGTTTTATTCAACCCATTAAAAAAAAAAACAAAATTTAGTGGTGTTTCTTATCCATATAATATGGCATTTAGATTAGCCCATTTGTATGTAAAAAAGAAAAAAGACACGTAAATCAAGTATTTTGTGGTATGTACATCAAAATTAATTTTACACAATGAACTGCACAGAGGAACAGAAATTTCTAGATAAATACTGAACATTCATGGTATTTCTTTGTATGAAGAAATCAATAAAATATATATTTTACCAGAGCTGCATGCGCATGCTTTCCTGGGGACCTCACACTGGAGTCAGTGAGATCAGCAGCACTGCAGCCCTACATGCGGGATCCTGCTCAGACTTTGTCCTCCATTTTAGACACAGGTGTCCTCCTTCTTCAGGCTTAGGTCACCTTTGTCCAAAATGGAAGACTTTTTCAATGTCCTCTATTTTAAACACAGGGGTCCTCCTGTTTCAGGCTTAGTCCTCATTTGTGGATATTGTTGTCTTTGTTTTTCAGACTTAGTCCTCCGTCTTGGACACTGGTGTTCTCCTTTTTCAGACTTAGTCCTCCGTCTTGGACACTGGTGTCCTCCTTTTACAGACTTAGTCCTCCGTCTTGGACACTGGTGTCCTCCTTTTACAGACTTAGTCCTCCGTCTTGGATACTGGTGTCCTCCTTTTTCAGACTTAGTCCTCCGTCTTGGACACTGGTGTCCTCCTTTTACAGACTTAGCCCTCCGTCTTGGACACTGGTGTCCTCCTTTTACAGACTTAGTCCTCCGTCTTGGACACTGGTGTCCTCCTTTTACAGACTTAGTCCTCCGTCTTGGATACTGGTGTCCTCCTTTTTCAGACTTAGTCCTCCGTCTTGGACACTGGTGTCCTCCTTTTACAGACTTAGCCCTCCGTCTTGGACACTGGTGTCCTCCTTTTACAGACTTAGTCCTCCGTCTTGGACACTGGTGTCCTCCTTTTTCAGACTTAGTCCTCCGTCTTGGACACTGGTGTCCTCCTTTTTCAGACTTAGTCCTCCGTCTTGGACACTGGTGTCCTCCATTTACAGACTTAGTCCTCCGTCTTGGACACTGGTGTTCTCCTTTTTCAGACTTAGTCCTCCGTCTTGGACACTGGTGTCCTCCTTTTACCGACTTAGTCCTCCGTCTTGGACACTGGTGTCCTCCTCTTACAGACTTAGGACACCCAGGCAGTAACGCATCCAAGGACAGCACAGCTGGCGAATACAGGGACCTGCATTCAGCTCAGTCAGGTTAAATTAGCAGAAAGCAGGTGAGGAGATCACAGCATCACAAGTTGTTTCACTACTGTCAATAACATCAAACCGTCTCGTCGCCTTACCCCCCCCCCCCCCTACAGGGGAGCAGGATTGAAGGGGGGCGCTCTGCATTCCAATATGTGCAGACAGTTGTGCCTCACGCGATGTGTCTCTCAGAATCAGCACGATGTCACGCTAATTAGGGGCAGATTTCTTCACAGTGCCACTACTAGGGGCTTACGAGAGTCACAAGAGAACAGCAAGGGGCCTTATTAAATTACATTAAGCCAAATGCTCAATTTATCCCTGCTTTTCAGATTCCAATGTATTCCAGCAGCAAAAGTGGCAATAATTCCATTAGTGCCTGTTTGCCCGCAGACCTAATTAAACAGAAAGTGTCACTTAACAGGTTTTCTTGCATACTCACTGATGACAGCCCTAAATTCATTACAGACAACAGAATAGATTCCCTAATCTGTTCTGCAGCCTATCTGATTTTACCGATAGCGCTGTATGTTTGAGGAAGATTTAGCTCGAAAATCTGCCAGCGATTAAATATACCCAGAAGCAAGGTAATGCATGATTTCATGGAGGCCTGACCTGATTTCCAGAGAGGTTTACGTGTCTGTCAGTGGACGAGCCTGTGACAGTCACCACCATAGGGGATTCACCTTAGCCCATTATCAGGTTTTATACAACCCAGCAAATGTGGACTGTGGACTGCCAGGCAGGGAAGCTCGGAGGGAACAAAAACGTGGATTCATCTGGAAATAAGGCTCCTGTGCTAGAAGATTCTGATAACTGGCAAATATACTGTTAAACAAATAATGTTCCGGAGCAGCTGTGTAAATACATTAGCATTTAAATATTCTCCAAATTTCACTTCAACATCCATGTGTCATTGATTGAGAAGAGGCTTGTACTCCTGTGATAACGTTTTTGGGGCGTCTAAGAATGAAAATATCAAGCGATAGGAAGCCCAGGGGAACATCAAGACAGATGTCAGATGAATGAGGAGTGCAAGGTATGATTCGCAGTAAAGACAGGTCTTTAAGACCAGGCGTGTCGGGTGTGCGCATGCGTTTTTAGTGAACCGCTCCCTTCCAGTGAGAATATGTGGGAAGTTTCTGCTTATGTTCTGATGGGCCCCACATTGTGCAGTTCAACCAAAACTAAAACTCGCCGACTCCCAGCTGAACACCAGCCTTCCCAGAGTCGGTCGCCTATTTTATTTCACCATACAGGATCTTGCCGACCCCCAGCAAATGTCTAATGACATTCTACTCTAGCTCTAGCTCTTCCTGTATCTCCTGTAATTTTGCATGACCTCTCAACCACATTTGTGTTAATCCACATTTCCGTCAATATGCTGGTCTAAATATGATTAACTGTACGTGAAATTTGATGAAAACTGGAGGGACATTTTCGTTTTCAGAGTTCAGAAATATTTTAATAAGATTCCATTAATCCTACAGCGCCATAGGATCTGAACACGTCACATCTAAGCTGCCAGACCGAAGTAGAAATGTGTCCAGCAGAAGACCCTACCTGACTGACTTCAGTGCAGTCATTTTATGGATTCCCTTATCATCATCAGTTGGGAAAATTACTCAAGCTACATTTAATCTGTCACAGTCCCTTTTAAGGCTGGTGTGATTGTATAACTCTCCAGAAACATCGCAGACTCATTAAACTCGTTTATTCTGATTACATTTCGTTTTATTTCACGTCAGCATATCATCATCGTCGCCATCTACAGGCCAACTATCAGAACTACGGGAATTTTAAAGCTTGTTAAAAAAGATAATGCAACTCCACCTGTAATATTTTTCTTTTTTACTTCTTGCTCATCAGCGATGACTGTCGTGCTGAATCCCTGATTTAATAAAGATGGACGAAGAAAGATACCCACATCAATCTTATAGGCAGAATAGCTGCAGTCCAGGTTTTAATTATCTTTGAATTTCTGTTAATTGAGCAGCACAGTGATTGAGTGCTTAGTCTTGTAGCCTCTAGGCTCATCCTGACCCTGCACAGGATAAGTGGAAGTTGGATGAAAAATTCTAGTTGCCTTTTCAATTTCAGGTGAAATCACTGAAATGACTTGTCTCGTTTTGTGTTCATTTTTACACGCTTTGTTTAGCTGTAGGGTCTGTTGGTGGTTAGTACTGTAATAAATTTTAACTTTAAGTATAACGATCAGGAGCAGTTCTCACAGCCATTTGCAAGTGATAAAACTGGTTGTCATTTCTATGTCACGGACTAAAGCTGACGTTTGTGGTTTTGAGCTTAAATTAATGCAAATGCTGCCACCATATGGTACTTTAGTATAACTACACCGAGTCTTTTACTTGTATTTCATGAAAAGTAAATTACGTCGACCAGATGTCTGAATTTTCATTACCCTTCATTAATCGCAACAGTAATTTTTATATTCGGAGCTGAAAAGTTTTGATCCTCTTCTGGGAACAGACACATTTGGGGGCGCTAATATATGGAAGTCCGTGTATTCATGCTAATTGTCTGTCTGCCAGCTGGCAAACAAACAACTGAATGACAAGCATTTTGGATGGACTTCAGGAAGAGTAAACAGTGGCTTTACTTGCCTGAAAAGCATGACTTCACGTAGACTGTCTATTTGTTAACCGATGCGAGTCAGACCGTAGAATATGAGTGCCCTGTCAATATTAATACACTTGGGACTGCAGACTTCAGCGAGTGAGAATAATGTTATAATATTTTATCTTACAAGTGTCAAATGAATAATGTCACACCTATCCACGGTCTACTCCTGAGTTTAGATAACCATCAGCGGACATATCGGCGATACACCACAAACACACCACTAGATGGCGGCATGTCAGACGTTTATCCTTGAGTACTAACATTAGCAGCAATCACTTGCACATAAACCATGATTACTTATGTGCACGTCTTTTAAAACTGCGAGTTTAAACAAAAAAGTGAGTGCTTCGTCGTAAAGGCTCCACATGGCACTCATATTCTACACAATACTGCATTCTCTGTAATCCACCTGGACTACACTGAAGCGTTACTTCAGTACTTCTGCTCCACAGTCTGGACAAATTGGGTGTTCCTCTTATGTCAACGAATTCCGTTCCATGTGCAAAACAAATACCGAGCTTAATTATTAGTCATTCTACGCATAAGGTGTAAAATTTCTGCTGCAAACATACCATAGTTAAAATGTGTAAACACTAATACGGACTGAACAGATAGCGATATGTTGCAAATTGGTTATATGATTCGAGTGGGACACTGCGAGCCTGTCTCGTGGCAACGGCGGGACACACAGTGGTCACGTGAGCACTGCCAGGCAGACGCTACATTCCTACAGCTCCCTGACGCCCAGGTCACAAAAAGCTATTTACGGCCGGCAAGAAACGCCTGATCCAGTATCAGCGGCGGGTTTCTGTTGGCACAAGGGCAACCGCTGCCTTTTGATGTGCAATAAAAACCTCGGGATCGCCGAGGTTCAAAGCCCTTCCTGGCCGGCGGATGGTGCCCTGAAACGGGATCCTACCAGGTGAAGGTTTAACTGAGCACTGCAAATTCCGTCATCGCTGCTGAGTGCGTGGCATACGCACACGCAACCTTCACCCACTTCCAGCAGCAGAAGTTGAAAAAACCCAGTTAATAACCCTGTGGCAGAAATAAAACTGTAAAAATACACCCTTCCCAGGGTGAGCAGAGTACTCCTGTTCACGTGCGCTACCCAAGACAGTGGAGTGGCTCTCTGTGAAAGTGAGAACAGCATCTCTCTCACAGAGAGATGATCGGGGCCAGCAGTAACTCAGTCGAGAGGTCCACAATAAGTGCTCAGAGTAAAAGGCAAATAACACCATGGACTAGGAGAAGCAAGCCAACATTATAGCTCCCCCTGTAGGCCAACTGACGCATAGCAGGCAGTGGTTCCAGTATGCACACAAAACCACCGCCTCCAGCTCATGCGGTCCAAACGAAAAACAGCATTATAGAGTATCTGGGCAAAGTCTTAATGGGGAACCACAGCAGCCAGACGTTTACCTAACGTTTATTTAATGAGGAGCCATTTCCAACATTTCAGTACTAAACCATTTACAAGTTCTACGTTTAGCATCTTTCTATCCCAGTGCAAATAGAAAAACATTGTCACACCATGGTGTAGTGAAACAGAACTCAGACACTAACCACACGCTGGCAACGCAACTGTCTGATAACTGACCATAAGCCATTTCAACAGACACTGCAGATGCACGTCGCTCAGTTAAAGTGACCCCACAGAAAGTAAGATCCTCCCCCACTTTTTGGAGACATGGTCAGGTTCTCTAACTGATGAGAGAAATCAGTGGGTGGGATTTTGCATGCTGTCTCCATAATTAGCTGATGTGGCTCCTCATTGGGCAGACAGTGATTGACAGCACATGATATTCGTGTTGTGGATGGAGACAGAAAAAAACACGTAAATGTTGTTTTCATATAGGACAAACCTACAGTGTTCACAAACTGACCATGCTTCTGCGGACTAACAGGATCCAATGAGCGCTGTCCACCACAATAAAGTCGTCTGAACTTCAGAGGTGACAAGACGGTTAATGTGAGGCTTTGCCATGTGGAAACCAACAGGAATACACCAGTCTGTGATTACGAATCGTTCATCAGGTGGCTGCCGGGACAAGATTGCTCTACAGGGTGGCAACTAACCAACCAACCAACCATCAAGCCCATTCATAAGTGCATGGATGTGATTTGCTAGACCCTTCTGAGGTCACACCTATAATGTCTAACGCTTCAAATGTCATACATGACATTTTTATTTTGTTTTATCCAACCTTGTGAAAGGTTAGGGGTAGAGATGACGAACTCGATCGGGACCTCAGTGTGTCAGAATCCTCTGCCAGACCATCAGAGCCATGAGAGCGCCTCAAATACAGGCTTAAGCCATTAGCTCAAAACTACAAGGGCCTGGATGTACAAGGATCTGGAACCTCAAGCAGAGCTGCTCTGGCCTGGTCCATGTCCCTCCAGAAGAAGCAGTAAGAGTTGGGGTCACGGCAACTCCCTACCCTCTTGGCCAGAGTTAGCCCATTTCCACGAGTCACTGTTCTGCAGAGTTCAGTCCTTCACTTGGCCAATCCACAAATCAAAAGGGGGTGGTGAAAAGGGGGGGGGGGGTCGGGAACTCCAGCCCGGTAGCTCCCTTGAGTAAGGCCTTTAACCCCCAT
>JAODUD010000117.1:20799481-20811818 GCA_026784285.1 Stomatorhinus walkeri
CCCCCCCCCCCCCCCCCCCCCCCCCCCCCCCCCCCCCCCCCCCCCCCCCCACCCCATACTTCTTCAAGTATTTACAGATCATATCTGCCACGTTCTCACAGTTCTTCTTGCTGGGACAGAAGACCAAGCAGGAGTGTGCAGGGATGACCTCTGTCACCAGGGCTATGATGTGGTCAGGGTCCACCTTCTGCATGGAGCTGGAATACTGAAGAGGCGGAGCGTTAGGGGCAAGCAGCAGAGCGCGGCTGCTGAGTAGGCAGGCCGTCCTTGGACAGAGGCCCAGACGCACAGAGCAAGGACGCACCTTAAAGTTCAACACGCGAGAGAACTTGAAGGACTCTTCCTCCTTTGGGTGGATCTCGTAGATGGTGTCCCTCAACTTCACATACTCCATCAGCTGGACCTGCAAGGAGGGACACAAACTATTACACTATTTCGTCTGCGAAACACATCCATGACTGGAACATGAATGACCTACAGGCCGGAAATCGCTCGTGAAGTTATCAGCTTTGAGGAACTTCTGCAGATCTTCTGTGTTGCTCAGAGTTGCACTCATGCCAATAATCTGTGTTGAGCCTGTGGAAATGAAGGATTAATGTAATATACTGGAAAACCTTCAGAAGGAAGGTTAGCGTTAGAAATGTGTAAGCAATATCTCTGTGGACTCTACATTTGCAAAACTGGGACGGGAATCCGACATGCAGCCCTGCAGACATGACACCACAAAGTCCCCCTCCGAGCCACTGCCAGGTGGAAAGACAGAAACGGAAGCAGCATAAAGGTACTCACTGCTGACATAGAGCACCTTGGCCAGAGTCATCTCCAGCAGGGCCCCGCGCCTGCCCTCCCCCAACATATGGAGCTGCAACACAGACATAGAAAGAGGGAAAATTAGCCCGCAAACCGAGGCCAAGATCCCGCCAGCCATCCCTGAGGCCACACACATTATGGCGACACCTTGGCACCCTTACCTCAAGCCACAAACAGCATGGCCGACATTCTACCACCCACCTCAAGCCACAAACAACATGGCCGACATTCCACCACCCACCTCAAGCCACAAACAACATGGCCGACATTCCACCACCCACCTCATGGCACATACAAGCTGTTCTCAATTTAGGAGCTGCATCCTTTGAATGATGCGGTCAGCATAGCCTTTGTAGGTCTGCACGATGTCACAAAGTGAGGGAGACCCGTTTTGTGTGTGTGTGTGTGTGTGTGTGAGATAGCTGAATATGACTACGTTAACATGCAATAACCTGATTAAGATTACAGGTGTTTTTAGTAACCGATTACTGCATCTACATGACTAGCTCCATAATCAGGGGATTAGAAACAAAAGGAGGATGCATTTCTAGGCCACATCTGAAGGAGCCCATGTAAAGGGATACAGCTACAGTGTTATCTGCTCCACCTTCCTACCTCGTCCACCACCACCAGCCCCAGTCCCTGCAGGCGGCCTGCCTCCACCAGCGAGTTGACCAGACTGTGGCCCTTCTCGATGGTGGCCACAAACAGGGACTTCTTCTTCCTGCGCTTCACTGGGGGGAAGCGTCCTTTGCTACCCGCGTATTCCTCCACCAGGAAGTCCAGCTCCAGGCCTAGGCTGGCCAGACCTCGGACCTGCGTGCAGACAGGCAGGCGTGAGCGGTGGAGTGTGAACACGGAGGGACTCCATGGGGCGTTCAGGGCAGCGATACCTTCTCCTGGACAAGAGAGATGTACGGCAGGATGAGCAGAGCGTTCATGCTCCTGCACAGCAGCTCTCGGAGGATGAGGATCTCCGCCACCAGGGTCTTCCCACCGCTGGTGGGCAATGAGTAAATGAGGTTCCTACGCTGCTGAATTGATTCCAGTGCCAGACACGTCTTCTGCCAATCTAGGCATGACAAGAAAACAAAGGTCCCCATTTCAGACACTCCAGGTTATTGCTCTGTAGTCAGCTGTCAGGTACAGCGGTAGAAAGTAGCTGCATTTAAAGTACAAATCATGTTATTTATTACTCTAGAGTTACTACAACACCAGAGATCAAGAAGATTACCATAGAGTAGTGGTTCTCAAAGTGGGGGTTGCAAGGCATGAATAAAAATTTTAAATGTTATTAAAAATCCTATTTTTACTGCAAGATATAAAATGATAAAGATAATATTGACCAATATATAAATTTGATGTGTGATTAGTCTACCGTCTTTGCCCTCACACGACCCCTGAGGTGATAAGGCTACGAATTTATGATATATAGCACCATATATATATATAGCAAGTGAATCTGCAGTAGCATGAGAGACATGCAACAAATGTGCATGAAGGCAATATTTCATTTTTGCAAACAAGCTCAAATAATAGGCTTTAGGGCTTTTGTCAAAACAAAATGTTAATACATTAATAGCAAGTTTTGCAACAAAATACAAAACCGCTTGGATCTACCAACTTATACAAAACACTTTCTTGGCACCGATGTATATAAAAAATAAATACAGATCATGATTAAACATGGAGGTTGATGTCCAGGCAGCCATCTCCAAAATTAAACCCAGACTTATGTAAGTTTAACATTAATGAATTGCTAAGCCTATATAAAATTAACTAATGTTCTTTTGTGGTATCAAAACGATGTGTCCTTGTATGAATAGGCCTATTACTGTGTGTGCACGCCAATGCTTGCATGCTGGGGGTCTCAACAGTTATTTTGGGGAGCATGGACTGAAAGGTTTGGAAAAATGCCCACGGACAACCTAAAGTCCAGGGCCGATTTTTAATCCCAGTCCAGCCTCCATTACCGTAGAGGTCCTTGATCCCTCGCTGCTTGCTGATAAGCTCCTTCACTTTGCTGGGGAGGCCATAGAAGGGACCAAGGTCAATCCCTGCTGGCCCAGTCTCTCTGGCCTCCATAGCTGCACCTATCTCCTTAGTCAGGGCAGCCTCCTTCCGAGCAGCACTGGTGCAGACGCCCAGGGAAGACACAGTGGCGTTCCCTCGCATGGCGCTCTTTAACCGGTCAGTCACACTACTTTTAGTTTGGGCTTCAGCATCCCTCTCATCCTTTCTGTTTCTGGAGGTGGGGCGCCCTCTGGTGGTTCTCCCGGTAGCATCACCTGTTTGTGGGGATGCAGAGCCATTTGTGCTCCATGCTCCTTTTTTCAGCAACTCTTGCTGAAACGCAAGCTGGGAGCTCGGGAGCTCCTCCATGAATGTGTCCCTCAGAGAGGACACCACATCAGCACTCCTGCAGCCCTTGCTGTCCCCTGTCCTCGGGGCCATGTTACCATCCTCAGGGCCATGTGGAGCACCCTCAAATCCTGGCTCACTTGCAACTCCATTATCACATCCCGTGCCAAACTCCACCTCCTCCAGTTTGGCCAAGAAAGAGTGGTCCCCGAGGATGCTGTCATAGTCCCCAAACAGGTCCTCTTGGTCACTACAATCCTGTGGAAGATGGGCAAGGCAGACAGCAAACATCAGCTCTGTGCTCTCTGTACGGGGAAAACTGTCAGCTGCTGTTGTACATTCTGTAGTCTAAAGGATATCATGCGAACTGTTTAAAGTGACAAACCATTTAAACAGATTTTCTAGTATGTTCTAAGTACACAATAATTAAAAAGTATGGCATGGCAAAATATCAAAAATAAGCAATGAAACTTTAAATTGGTTGCCTGGATGATGACAGCTTGTCTAGTTAGTGGATATAATACAAATGTTTTTTTTTCTCCATACAAGCCTACAGCACATACCCAAACAGTGAAATATTAACAGAAAACAAACATGTTGTAATTGATGCCATAGAGGTGTCTGACGGGACCATCTAGGGCCATCACGCTTACACCCTCCAGCTTCTCCTCCATCATAAGCACCGCATGGCCACCCTCCGGCTCCTCTGGGCTGCCAGTTCTTTTCTTGGCAGGTGTAAGATGACTCCTCAGACCGTCTCTCGACCTCTTCCGTGAAGCCACACGTTTTACTTTGATCCCCTGGTGGTCGGTGTTCATTCTGTCACCGAACCGCAGTGCTGTGTGGTGCCTTTATCACTGACACCATTTTCGACCAGCTCCCAGCGTTAACTAAAACAGCTCGGCTGAAGCTTGGGCAAGCATTTATCAATGTTGCACATCATAATATCTAATTAATCATTTAAAATGTAGCTTCAAATATGTACATATGCTAGACTTCAGTAAATCCCGTGTCCAACTACTAACCTGCACGTAACCAAAACATATCTGACAGCTCGATGGCAGCACACCCGACTCTCAAATCTATTTAAAATGCGGGATAAACGTTGCTATGTGTTTGCAATTGTTTATCCTGCAATCCGAATAGCATCAAGAGTACAACCAAACAAAGACGAAAAACATAAAAAGTATGCTGCTAAACAAACGTAAACCTACAAATCTTGCCAGTATCACAGGACGCCGCTTGAAAATCGGCTATAGCCAATCAGCGACAAGGAGATATTGTCACTGTAAATGACGACCGACGAAATGCGCTTGTTGAAAACGTTCCTCTTACTTATTCAACATTACACGTTTACATCGCATATTTATTATTGATATTGTAATAAAAGTTTTGTTACTTTATTTTTGTTCACCATTTGGTTTCAAAGGGTTTCAAACACACATATACACGTATACCAGAAAAAGCGTGACTCTTTCTTGGTCTCTAGGAAGTTTTCTTACAAGTCAACGTTGCCTGCGGAAACATATCGCGGTGCACCCCTGGATTAGAAGGCGGAGGTGTGTTATAAATTACCCTTCGTTTGCCTGAAATCGTCGGTATTTAAAATTACAATGCTGGTGATCAGGAAATTCCGATTTATTCAACACTTCCTCTGTAAAAATGCAGCGAGATACAATACTACGGGTAAATAAATATATGTGTCTTTTTCTCGGTTTACTTGGTATTATGTTTGCCTAATTCATATTTAACTTCATGGATCGCGAAAGGTATTGAATAAAGTTGCAATTGAATTGAAGCCGTGGCGATTAGACTAAATTACACAACATTATACTGCGGACTCGAGACAAACCTACCATTCCACCTTCACGGAGATCCACATGTGAATTATAACATTGCTCTATGGCCTACATTTCTTTGTGTCCTAGATCGCGGTGTTAGAGGGCTGTACGACAGGTCGGCTGAAATTAGCAGAAGTAATGATGACATGGTAAGACAGAGCCTTGTGACTGGTGTTCCGACTCTTATTCGTATATTTTTTAGAATACTAATTTATGTTTTTATTTCATGGATAAATAGCCAATAAGTATGGAAAATCCATACAAGGAAGCACCGAAAGGCTGTATACTCTGCAACGTTACGGTAGATCACAAAAACGTACAGGTGAGTCGGGGCGTAAATGCATAATATATAGTAGTACAACGCTGTTTAGTTCACTCACGTGCATTTTTCTTTTTGGGACCACAGCTTTTGTCGCAGTTCGTGTCTCCGCATACCGGGTGCATTTATGGCAGACACATAACAGGTGAGATATCATTATGGAGTTACGGTTATGTAGCATGGCATAGCATCCTGTCGGTCGTTTGTCAAACCCTGCTTTTTTCCAGGTCTGTGTGGTAGGAAGCAGAGGGAGGTTTCTAAAGCCATAAAGAAGGCCCACCATATGGGTAAGTTTATCTAACTGTTAAAAGTACATCAAGAAATACATTCAGCTGAATGTATTCCATACATGTCCAATTACCTATTAACTCCAAATTTAGCTGCATATCACAAGCAGACAATCGCAGAAGTGACGACAGTGAATTTTGCATTGAGGTGTTGTGTTTCCTCTCTCCAGGTTTTATGTCTGTGACATTAAAAGAACCATCATTCATGAAGGACCCCAACATCTGTCACATCAAGCACATGGAGTAGATGGGGGACACGTCCGCTCGGCGGCTGGCACTGAGCAGCAACATTCAGACACCATGGATCACTCATCGGTCATATGAACTTCAATAAACATTTTTCATATTGCCTATGACTAATTATAATGACAAAAACTTTAACCAGTAACAAATATTTTACTTGTGAAAAGTCTTAACAAAAGTTCAAAATTTACACAAATACAAGAGCTACACACTGCCCCAGAAATCGAGGCTTTTTTGCAGCTTGATATGAGCAAGGGCACTTTCAGTTAGCTTTCAAGCACCATAGATGCAGCTGAAGAGCTCTTAGGTTGTTTTCTTGTGGGAATCTGGGTTTGTCTGTATCATGCGCTCTTTTTTTCCTTTCTATTTTCTTACACAAAAATGTTCTGAGGGCAGAAGGAAAAATAATGGGTTCAGAGAGATAACCAATCACATTGCTGAGAACGTGGATCCAAGTAATTAGAGGAGGCAGGATTAAGACATCTGATTGACTGGTCGTGCCACTTCTGGTTGCTTGGACCCACCTCTTGGCAATCTGATAACCAGTCATTGTTCCTTCTGCTCTCAGAACATTTTTGTGTAAGTAAAACTCTCATGAGCGTCCTAGCTAGCCCAAATTCCAGTGCAGCTTTAAGGTAACATGGCTTCATTTACAGGAGAAAAAGGCCAGAAACATTCCTGAGAAACAAAACAAAACAGAAAAGGACTGAATGTTATGAAAGCTAGGAGTCTCTAAAGAATAATCACTGTGCCAATTGCAAAAAATATTCAGTGTGTTAGAACACTGGAGAGTTTGATCTGTCCAAATTTCCATTCTGAGAGGCCAAAAGCTCATCCTCTGTCTCTGAGCCACTGACTGTTAGGACTCCTTCAGTGTCCAAAGCTTCCTTCCTCTTCCTCCTCCTGGACTGAGCATTCCGGTAGGCCAGGATCGGGGGCAGCACACCAGACACATCAATGTCATGGTCAGTGTTGCAGAATTCTGGCAGCGGCACACCCTGGTGATTCAGCACTCGCGTACGGAGCAGAGGGGAATCTGGGAAGAGCACCTTCATAGCTGTGCAAAGCAGCACATTCTCCTGGGGCAGGCGTGAGTTCAGATACTGACTCTCTGAAACAACAGCAAGCAAAAACGTGTCTGGTAATGTGTGCGTGCCAAATAGGTTTACACAGCTGTAAATAAGAAGCAGCTGAGTGTGGTGCTGTAATAACCATGGAGACTACTCATAATGCACAGGTGGGAGGTAACACCAACGTCATGCTGACGGGTTATAACGAGCTCCAAGCTCCTCTGCCCACACTGGGTTTCCATTTGTGCCAAAAATATGTCAACATGCACTGAACATGTAGTGAAACATTTGTCTGTCTATTCATTTCTGAACTGTACTTCTGTCATCCTAGCACTCCATCATTTGGCTGTTGTATTGCAAGTCAATCATATGTGTCTTCCTCTGTGTCGTTCATTTGATTGTGTTATTATACATATTGTCCTGAAGTGTCGTGTGTGTAGTATGTCCTCTTGTGACGTCTTGCATGTAGTTCCGCTGTATCGTTCCGTACTTTCGTATTTTCATATATATTCAACAAACCACAAAGGCTACTTCTGTCAAAATCAGGTTAAGATTCTTACCTGTATTACACACACATGCCCTATTTCTTTTATACTCCATATTCCTTATCTTATTTTGCATTTTAATTGTAAAGCATTTTGAGTGACCTTATGTACAAAACATGCTATACAAATGGATCAGGACGACATGCATAATGCAAACGACAAGAACTACACAACAAGATGACATGCAGATCGACATGGTCAGAGAGGATAACATCTGGTGGTGGCCTAATAGTTAGGAAAATGTGCTTCTGATCGCAAGGTTGTGGGTTTGAATCCCAGACTAGCAAGGTACTGCCCCCATGAACTGCTTCCTGGGTAAAATAAAAGGTGCCAAATGCTATGTCAAAATGTCACGTGATAGACGCAGATAAATGCTTTGTCATGTGTTCATCCAGACTGCAGTGGGTAGCAGTTTAGTGCTGTGGAGCCCAGGCACTCTATTGTCTGCCCAGAGACCCACATACCCTGGGGCTCACCAGGACACTGAGTGGTCTGTGACCTCTTCTCCGCCACAGCCTTCTGGAGAGCGGAGACTTCCACCAGCAGACTTTCCAGCGAGCGCTCACTCTGCTCCAGGTCCTTGCAGGTCGACTGCAGGCATGGCAAACAGGAGACCCAGTGCCCACAACCAGCACTTTCAGATAACAGATCATTCCTTAATTCATAACACGCTGGTTTTTATCTGAAAAATAGTACCTAATGCCTCTATTTATAGCCGATTTCACACAGACACACACACCACTGCTGACACTGTGGCAGGTCCGCCACCCCCTCAGTAGCCCCAGCCTGGTGTACACATGCTCCCGACTCACCCTCAACTGTGCCTGCAGCGTGTCGTTCATGCTGCTGACCTTACTGACTTCTTTCAGGGACCCATCTGAGGTGAAGAACCGTACACTGCAGCAGGGTACAGAAGGTGAGATGGGGGTGAGGTGTGGACTGCAGGAGAGCAAGCCGCCCCCGGGGGAGGATCCCTCACCTGTGCTTCTTTACAGCCTGGCTGTAGCTGGAAGACAGGCAGCATGTGGATGTTCTCCAGTAGTCCTGCTGTTCCAGCATGCCCAGGTTGCCCACCAGCACTGGGATTTTGTGGTACTGGCTGTAAGAACAGCAGATCGGGGTGATTGACATCGAGACACAGAATGCGCCCCCGTACATGTCACCCAGACCCATCCTCCACCCGTGCTCCAACCTTCCATGTGACATGAACACAGAGTATTCCAGACAGTGGGTGGAGCTGATGGCCGAGGCGTCCGTGGAAGTCAGCAGGAGGAACACCAGCTCGTGGTTGCGTAAAGCTCTCCTCAGGTTGCGGTGGACCACCTGTTCCTTGAAGGTCATTCGTTGATCTGTGTTCCTCCTTTGCTTGTACCATCCGAGCACGTTCTCCTGGTGGGGGGGGCAGACAGACAGCTGCTGCAAGGCCAGTAAAACTGAAATTACCTTCGGAAGATCTTCTCAACTCTTACCGTTTTCTCAGAGGCCAGGATACGCCTGACTTCTTCTGGTCTCACTTCACCGGCACTGTCGTAAAACCTGATGGGGAACAGAGCAGGAGCAGCAGGACCCAGGGTCCCACAGAGGTGAGGAATGGGAGACAGCACCTTGTGCTTGGAATCACCATTTCACCTCGCCACGGGAGTCAAGCAACTATGCAGTGCTTAACTTACCTGCCGAGTCTGCAGCAGGAAACATGTTTCTGAATGTCTGAAATGGATACAAATGGATATGTCAATATGTACAGCAGATGTGCATAAATGCACTTTTTAGTCTTTTGCTGATGTAGTAAGACCAGATATGTGAACAGCCTATGGGTTCCTTGTTTAATGGGGAGAGGTGACTGGCAGGGTGGGGTTACGCACGTATTGTATGTTCATATTGAACGTGGTCCATATGGGAGTCCGTGATCTTACACCTCTCCTCCGCCTTGGTCTCCCCCAGGATGAATCCCTCCTGCAGAACAATGCAACTAGATGAGGACCAGGCGTGACTGACATGGGGCTCCACCTGTCACATCTACACCTCCAACATGGGGCTCCACCCGGCCCCCTCCACACCCATGCTGAAGGCTCCGAATCGGCAACTGCTGCTCTGGACTTACCGCGTCCGAGTCACTATTAAAATGCTGAAACATGAGCGATCCCAGCACGAATCCGGATACACGGACGGTCGTGTGAAGCTCCGCCATGTCCGCGGCGGAACACCCAAACCGAGGAGCACAAATTACAGATCAAACAGATTGAAAGTATATAAATGACTGGTGAAAATGAGAGCGGAAGTGACGCTGTGCTGCCGTTACGTCAGAGGCGAGCGACGGCGATGTGGGCTGTGTCGCGAGTGGGGCGCTGCAAGTCCGACCACGCCCCCGGTGGGCCCTTAGCTCGTATCCATTAATGCACGTAAATCCCCTATATCGACTGCTACTGATGCACCGTGCAAAAATTACAAGTACCCTGTTCATTCTTAATCCTCGACACAAACAATATTAGTGGATTTCAGAATTAAAGCGTCTATATATACTTCAAATTCTAAAATCTAGGTAAACCTTCTGGTCCATCGTTTAAATTTTCACCCACTAATACGTATTTTCATATTAGCATTTCAAGTCCCTGTTTTGTAAAATGTTACTGCCTATTAACCAGTTTCAAATCTATGCATGAGTACAACAGCCTCGCCTTATTGAGTCCTCAGGAGAGTTGCGTGGTGTCTTCTCACAATAAAATGTGGCGAAGTATAAAAACAAATATTTTGGAACAAACCAGATTGAAATTGGAAGTAGGCATGGCAATATTGAATATTTAGGCACTATTGCATCATGGTTTGCGCTTCACAGCGTTGCCGCGTTCACTAGTTGACCACAAGGCGTCGCTTTTGGGCCGCGTAACAGGCATTCGTCCAATTTGATCGGACTTTGAAACCACGTACAGAGGTTGTTCGTGAACACGTTTAAAGTCGCCTTACAACGCTGGAGGAGGCATTCATACGCACACGGATTTAGGACTTGCTGGGGAGCCCGTCAGCCGCGGAGAGGCATGTTCCCTCTGTGACAGACTGTCCAGGTTTGTTTTTTCGTATCGTCAAGATTTTCTTCAGAGAAAACTTTGTAGGACTTATATCGCCTTCTGTTGGTTAATTCTGGGAATACGTCGGAGAATAAAACATCCACATTATTTAATATGAACATGGCTTTAACTTTGTAATTCTTTGGTTTTACTGTTTCTCTAATTATTGTGCATTCCACCGTAGTATTTTACGGATATACTAAAACTTTACATTTTCGAAATTGTTGTTGTCGGGCGAATTAGTCATTGCGGGGTGGGTGAGACAATTTAATGTTTTTTGATGATCTGGAGTGGACCGATCTGGCTACAATCATACGTTGTCATTTTATTTTACTGTATGCTCACAATATGTGGGTTTCTGATGCTGATATTGTATTTTGTTGACACTGTAAGTTTTTCCCCTTTTATTTGAAACAGATGTGCATAGGGACACAGGAGTCCTGCGCATTCTCAGTTTTAGAGTTTATATTTGTCCAGGATATGATTGCTGTGAAAGAAAACAGGGCAGGATCAGCTAGGCGAACGGTATTTATCACAACGGTGTAATTCGACGAGGTACAGCATTTTAGCGGATCAAGGTCAGAGATCCCAGGACCAACAGAGGGTAATTACTCGTGCCGTGACGATGCCAGCTGGGTCGGCATTGTTGTTTTTGGCAGCCTGCTCAGAAAGTGAGTTACGTGGTTTGAGTGGTAAACACTGCGGCTGGGAGCGGGCATGCTAACGCCTCTTCTTGCCATGATCCACAGGAGAACTGTTTTGACAGTGGGACAGCATCATGGAAGAGGCTTGGGGTACCATCCTGGTATTGCTCAGGGTGTGGTTCACGGCCGTGGTGCTCCTTATCATGCTGCCGGCCATGTTGGGCATCTCCCTGGGGATCACGGAGGTCTACATGAAGATCCTGGTGAAGACTCTGGAGGTGAGTCTATGGTCTTTTGGTGGGACGGATTGGTGACACCAGAGTTGCCAGGCATCTGGCATGACTCTCAAGCTTTCAGACTGTCATGCTCAAGCAATCTACTGGTAAGTATATATTATCGCATTATAAGCCAAAAATTAGCTACATCAAGCGTTGGGACAGTTTGCAAAAACTACAGGCTATTTACAAGATAATAAAACTCTTACATGCATGTAAATCAGTGTGCAGGCTTCTATCAAATTGAAAATCTCACTCCAGCCAGTTGACCGAAGTTGCAAAGCCTGTGAAGTAAGACCATGCTGTCATCCATTCTCCTGTCAAAAAACATCTATGGCCCATTTTCACTGCTGACCTTTCCAGTCCCTCCCTCCCCCCAACATATCCCCAGTCAGTTTTACTTGCACTGTCAGGAATGCTCCCCGGAGTCAGGTACTCACCTCTACCTACACTGCATCTACACTGTCAGGAATGCCCCCTGGAGTCAGGCAGTCACGTGTACCTATGCTGTACCTACAGTGTACCTACACTGTCAGGAATGCCCCCCGGAGTCAGGCAGTAACCTGTGCGTACAGTGTACCTACACTGACCTACACTGTCAGAAATGGTCCCCAGAGTCCGGCAGTTACCTGTACCTACAGTGTACCTACACTGACGTACACTGTCAGGAATGCTCCCCAGAGTTCGGCAGTCACCTGTACCTACACTGTATCTGTACTGTCAGGAATGCTCTCCAGAGTCTGGCAGTCACCTGTACCTACACCGTCAGGAATGCTCTCTGGAGTTACCTGTATCTACACTGCACCTACACTGTCAGGAATGCCTCCTGGAATCAGACAGTCACCTGTACCTACACTGTACATACACTGTCAGGAATGCT
>JAODUD010000117.1:20811918-20832940 GCA_026784285.1 Stomatorhinus walkeri
TGGAATCAGACAGTCACCTGTACCTACACTGTACATACACTGTCAGGAATGCTTCCATAAGTCAGGCAGTCACCTGTGAATATCCTGTTTCCATGGACAGTGGGCAACGCTGCGGATCCAGAAGCACAACAGGAGGCAGGACCTGATCAAGGCCACTGTCCCCAATGGTGAGTGTCCTCGTGGGGGGGGGGGGGGTTATATATCACCTGAAATAGCCTATATTATTTGTTCTTTTATCAGCAGATTGATGTCCACCTTCCATTAAAATGAGTTACAGAAGACAGCCCACTGGCATTGTACGCTGTGCATCCCTGTGATGTGCCAGATTTTAGTGAGATTTATGACTTAGTGATGTTACCACGTTTCTTTCTTGTTTGTTTTATTGTGGCATCATTATTTCTCCTCTGCATGGATCCTTCTTAAGTGTGCGTCTGTGTTCATGGAGACAGGTTTTTATTGTCTGTGTCCAGTTTGTGTTGCATGATCATGTTGATATTGGTAGGTATGTGCAGCCATCTTGGACTAACGGAGGCCTAGGTTTTTGTGCAGATGACAGCCCCGCCGTGTGTTCAGGCATGTCTGCACTCCGGGCTCCAGTTGGCATGTCAGAATCTTCTGGGCCTTTGAGCCTGGGGGGTATGTATGTGTGGATTTAGAGCAGGGCAGCTGAGGTTGGCGCTTGTGGTGTCCCTGCCGTCACGTCCCCAGAGGTCATTTCTGATTTCACAAGCATTGGTGCCATAGGTCCTCCTTTGCCGGACCTCGGCCAATGAGCTGCTGTGTGCCTCCGCTTCAGCCAATGAACGAGGCTCTTTCTTCAGATGCTTCTTTGGTAACCCATGACATTAGGGCTGGGCCACATGGCAAAATATTTTGTAACAATATTTGTTTCACATCAGTCGATATCGATAATGATCACGATGTAATTCATAAATCATTATTTTCAATAATAATTCGATACTGTTTATGCTTAAAATTCCCTTAGGATTCTCCTCAAACAGGACATTTAAAAGATTACATGTTGAACGCACTGAAAACTGAAATCTAATGTTACTAAATAAATAATACAATAATATTTTTGCCCTAAAGCTTTACACTAGTGATACGCCGATATCATAGTTTATTGCTAGTTTCTCTCTGCTCGTTACAGGGGATGGGTTTGATATCGGTGGTAGGGTTTACTTGAAAAATAAAATGTGGTGTCCTGATTTTAACCAATGTGTGATTCGACTGAAAGTTGCAGCACTAATTGCTGGTGTCTGTGACTGTAAGTGCTTGCATTTTGCAGTTTACTACTGGACAGCAGTGCTTTGAGTTGTGAAATATACTTGTAGTATTTCCAGTTTTGGTGGGCACACATTTTCTGCAGAGATTACATACCCAGCACCAGTTTGCTTCGTGTCGCAGGCACACACCCACCAGCAACTTTTAACTTGGTTTCTCCGCAATATCTCCTTTTTAAAAAGATGCTGTGACCGCTGCCACAGACACCACAGTTTCCTTTCCCAATAATGCATGTGTTTTTCCAGAACAGCAGCATGTTCCGCTACCTCAGTGGACCTTGCTGTGTGTGTTGTGCGTATGTTGCCTGTTCTCGAAACACTGTGGTTTTGTCAGTGCTGACTGTCACATTTCTCAGTTCTCTGTGAATTTTACTGCACACTTTCACTTAGGATTCCCCCGGATTCCCCTTATTGGGTGGGTTGCTCTCCTACTGAGCTGCCCTGTTTCACTGTGCTGTGTTTGGTCTGCCTGCCCTTTTGCATTCTCTTATTTGTTCAATAAATCCCGAGTTTCTCTTTTCACACCCATGTCTGCACTTGCACTCCATTGCTGTTGCTGACAAGCGGTCACAGGAAGTGACATAATTTCACATTGAACTTCCATCAAGCACCTGTCACATAGATATTGGAGGAAATTATATTCCGATAATTATCATCGTCATTTCATTGCCCTACTCTTTGTGACGTCATGAAACCACTAAACCCCCAAGACTGATGTGTAGGATGTTTCTCAATACCAAGAACACAAAGATTATACTTGTGACTTGCCAAGACCGGTCTTGCTAATTTACATCCCAAGAATGAACTTGGGGCTCGATGGGGCAAGAACAGCATCCGCGGGATTGTTCCAGCCCTCCTGTGCCTGTGTTCTTGGTGTTGGAACTGGTCATTGGCAATGGAAGGTGATACAGAACAGGTGCGCGAGAACACAAGTACAATGAAGTACGCATATTGAGAAACATTCATTTGGCTTCAAAATGGCCCCCCGTTTGGCACGAGAGGCAGGAGTTTTGTGAGGACCTGATTGGCTGGCCGTAAGTCAGAAACGACGGAGGGTGGCTGTCGTGCTCCATGACCTTATTTTAACTGTATGAACACAAAAGAGATGTCTTCCAGTGGTACCGACAGGTTCTCACAGCCTCCTGCTAGTTAAACTGGATTTGGTGACGTGCACAGTGACAGCTGGGCCGACATTGTGACAGCAAAGGCCTTAACAAGGGATACAGCTCTTTCGCAAGGCTGGCTGTTACACAACCCGGTCCCGCAATCTCCCGCCAAGGCCGCCTTTCGGCTGATGCCCTGAGGGTATTTATAGTCCATGCACCCCCTGCAGTAGCTACTAAAGCTATCCCAGGCTGTGACCTTGTGATAAAGATTTTCCTTTCGTATTGGGGCCATATTATCTGTGACCTATTTTGTGACCCTTAGTATCCAAATTGACCTACAGGAGTCATTTCCAGCTAGGGTCGTATTTTGAGTGACGTTGTAATTTGCCTAAAGTACATAAATTGTTTGCAGATTTTGAGGAAATGACAGCAGGAAAAACAGATTTTGACTGAAAGAGAAATATCACTGCTGCAATATGGATTTTGGCTAATCTATGATAAAACCTTTAAAATCTCCTAAACATGCCGCTAACCACTACTGGCCAAAAGGTTTTATGGTTTGATGAAATAGATAAAAGGAACATCTGATTTTATTGTAGTAATTTATGGGAACTTTAGTCAGATGAAAGTCTTCTCTTGTTGTTCTTCCAAAAGGTTAAAGGTGACTCAGCCTACATGTTCCAACCTGCGGTGGCCTGAGTCCAAAATTAGTGTGACAAAAGCTAAGCCATGCCGTGTTTTCTTGTAAGGTATCATCCAGAGGGACGACGGCTCCATGGAGCAGGAGATCGGAGAGCTGCGCCGAAGCAGGCCCAAGTCCCTCTCTAGGGGAAAGTTCACGCTGTGCGACGTCTTCTACTTCACCCGGAAAGGTATCGAGAGCATCGTGGAGGACGAGGTCACCCAGCGCTTCTCCTCCGAGGAGCTGGTGTCCTGGAACCTGCTCACAAGGACCAACAACAACTTCCACTACATCAGCCTGAGGCTAACCGTCGTATGGGGGCTGGGCGTGGTCATCCGCTACTGCATCCTGGCCCCGCTCCGGTAGGCCCCCTGCTGCTGTGTTTGAAAAATGACAGCCATTCCTGTCACATACATGATATAGCTGCGGTTAGTGAACACAGATCCAACCAGTGGAGAGCATGGTCAGCGTGATTGTGTGACAGTGGCCTCCTCTATGCTCCGTGCAATGACATGATCATGTGACCCAGCTCTCCATATGATACCTTGGTCATGTGACTCTGTGTTTTCCACCACAGGATCACCTTGGCAATTATTGGGATATCCTGGCTGGTGACAGGGACCTCCTTGGTGGGGCTGCTGCCTGACATCAGGTGATTTTCTGCATTCTCTTCAATCATCTCTACAGTTGTGATACTCTGGCCCTTGGGGAGAACAGGTAAACCCCACATGGAAAGCAGAGGTGGGATTCAAACCTTGAGCCCTCAAGGGCGTGGGCTCCTCTGGGCATTTCACACACCCCGTCCTGCTGTGGACAAACCGGCAGTCACGCCCCTGCCAGCCGCTCTGCTGCTCGCACCTTGACACACACGGTAGACGTGTGGAGCTCAGCAAAGGGGAAAATCCACAGTCTACGTGTAATAATACTCCAGTGGGGGGTGGAGTCACTGCTCGGGGGGTGGGGGGGCTATCGGTTGTAAAGTCCTGATTTTATGAGGTGCAGTTGTGATTAGCCAACACAGCTGGGAGCTTGAGGGACAGCTTCAGGGGCGGGCCTGTACCCGCACAGTCCCTCCCCTGATTGTGTAAGTGCTGGTTGCAGGCCGGGGCAGGACGAGTCTGAACCACAGCCTTACAGCCCCGAGTGACGTGGAATGTTGCCCCCGGGCAGATTCTCCCTCTCCTTACCTGACGATGGAAGATTCGTGCTCTTCTGAAAGCAGGAACGCCAGCTGTTCACGCCTGACTGCACAGAGAGACATTTTGGTTTTGCGTGCTTTAAAAGACTTTGAGAACCTCATCAAGCCCTAACAAGATAAAAGAGTACATATGATCATGTGACCCCTTTCAGTGTGAAGAGCTGGCTGAGCGAGCTGGTTCATCTCATGTGCTACCGGATCTGTGCCCGGGGCTTGTCTGCCACCATCCGCTACCACAACAAGTGAGACCACCCCCGCCGCCGAATCCTGCCCTGCCCACCGTGTCTTATCAGTGTTATTGGTGCTCCCACTTTGCCCACGTTGTGGCCCTAATTCCAGACTGTCCTTTCTGAGTTTTACCGCTTGCTTACCTTCTAACTATAGCCCTACCCTCTGACTGCGAATCTACACCTGCTTTACTTTGCTGACTTTCCAGTCCATCACCCTTGGTCCTGGTAGCTAGCAGCCAGGCTATGCTACTTACTAACAGTGGCATTACCAGCTGGCTAACAGTCCGTATCAGGCTTTGTTACTTGCTGACAGTGACATTAGCAGGTGGCTAACAGTCTCGGTCTGGTTATGCTACTAACTAACAGTGACAATAGCAGATGGCTAACAATCTATGTAAGGCTATGTTACTACCTTACAGTGACATGAGCAGGTGGCTAAAAGTCTGTGTCAGACTTTGTTACTTGCTGACAGTGACTGTAGCAGGTAGCTAACAGTCTGTGTCAGGCTATGCTACTTGATGACAGCGACATTAGCAGGTGGCTAACAGTCTGTGTCAGGCTTGGTTACTTGCTGACAGTGACATTACTAGGTGGCTAGCAGTCTGTGTCAGGCTTGGTTACTTGCTACTAGTGACGTTAGCAGGTGGCTGACAGTATGTCTCAGGATATGGTGGTGCCCAATGGTATGTATATACATACAGGGTTGAGTCACACATAATTCTTCAACTTAACCTTTGAACAGTCCCCTGGATACTGAAATGAAGCCACACCTAAAATAGTACAATTTCACAGCCTCAAACCTAACAAAAGTATGACTGAGAAAGATCCACCCCTGATTTGTACACAGATAAATATATAGCCTGACTACAAGCATTGGACCAGGGGCCTGTACTACGAAGCGGGGTCACTGGCTTATGAGGGTAACTTGTTGGATTTAAGGTGGTCTAGGCAAAATGTAAGTGAACGAATATGAAGTCCGTTTAAACTATGGTACCTTGAATCTGACTCCGTAAAGTTACTCCGATAAGCCAGTAACCCCGCTTCGTAGTACAGGCCACCGGTGTTATATAACAACATTAACAAGGAAGACTGAAATTATAAGGATCATAATGACTCTTTAGTGGGGACTCCACCTAGTGGCCAGCATGAAAATGACACAGCTGGCGTAGGAGAATAGTGTGACGCAAAAGCAGCTAAAATATCTGCCAGTATTCAAAATAATTTTGTCAGTTATATAAGAGAAGCCAGAACCAGGGTGATGCCAACACCGATAGCATGTATGCACCATACAGATAAATAGCAAAGATTGTGTTATATGAGGCATCGACGTATTCAAAAGGCTCTCATCTTTTCAGGGAAAAATGTCAAAATTTGCATCTAAAATGCTTTCTTAGAATGGAAGTTTCTGCATTTCTATTCTTGGTCTTTAACCCAGAATGTTCTCTGAGTGCTCATGTGGGTGATTTGTGACTGATTGTTGGTGTGTGAATGAGCCCCCCCGAAGCGCCCCCTCCCCGATCTCGGTCGGCCTTCTGTGTGCTTCACCAGCCCATTTCTTCACCGCTGCTTTGCACCAGAGAACACAGGATGAAATGAATCTGAAATCTCTGTCGCAACATGTTCTGCTAACTGTGATATTGCCGAAATGTATATTGGGCAACTGCTGGATGAATGCATCGAGCAGAAGCGTCACAGGGAATAACAACAGCCAGTCTGTCCTGCCATAAAAGTTATCATTTCCTGTCTTTCAGAGAAAATAGACCCAAGAACGGAGGCATATGTGTAGCCAACCATACCTCACCAATTGATATAGTTATCCTGGCTAATGACAGATGCTATGCTATGGTAAGTCTCAGCATATCCAGAGACGCCTGCTAACGTTTCATGGCAACATTCATTCAGTGATTGATAGATTTTTTTTACCATACAGTTTTCATGCATGCATATTTCCATCACTGACTGATCTGTCCTAAGCCCTGTTTGGCTGGGATTAGTTATACCTGGGAATGTAATGCAATGAAGCTATTACTGATGACATCCGTAATTTTAATACAGTCTGAATCTGCCATGTCTGTAATTATTACAAGCCTCTTGAGTAAATATTCAAGCACAAATTACTTTATGTATTTCAGCAAACACAGACCAGTAGCACCCCAGTACAAATTGCCATCGCAGTAATAAGGGCGTATCTGTAACACATGCCTCCCTCTGTGTAAAACAGAGCCTTTGCCTGCTAAAAATGGAGCTGGAATGAGTACTGAGTTTTCCACATATAGCTCTGAGGACCTCCACTCACAGCCTCCTGAGTTTTCCACATATAGCTCTGAGGACCTCCACTCACAGCCTCCTGAGTTTTCCACATATAGCTCTGAGGACCTCCACTCACAGCCTCCTCTGCAGCGAGGTGTTCAGTGGGTGGGGAGTAGCACAGCACCGATTTACTGTATAGTTGGGAGGGGAAAAAAGTTCTGTTTTTGTGCTGGATTATTATGTTAAATGGATAAGACACCTAAAAATGGAGATTCTGTTTTCATTTCCATCATCCAGATGTCTTTGGTAATTTGGGGAAATGACATGTGTTTCTCACTTTATGAACTGGGTAAAACTAATCCCATCAGAACAGGGCTTTCGGTGAATTTACTACGACATCAGCTTACATATACAATTCCCAGGTGGGCCAAGTACACGGGGGCCTGATGGGAATCATACAAAGGTCAGCGGTGAGAGCCTGTCCTCATGTTTGGTTTGAGAGGTCCGAGATGAAAGATCGCCACCTAGTGGCAAAGAGGTGAACGCCCAGCTCTACGCCTCACTCTCACCTCTGCCCTATAGTTTGTGATTTGTGAGATTTGTGGATGCCCAACATGATCCAATCCCAAGCAGCAATTCAGCCATTTTGGATTTTTTTTTTCTGTGATACATCACATGATTTCCCACGGTGATGACCATTGGCTGGTTCTCTGATTCTTCCACAGGCTGAGGGATCATGTGGCAGATAAGACCAAGCTTCCCATACTCATCTTTCCTGAGGGTAAGTGTGGTAGCCTGGCAGCTGCCCTCGTCTGGGCTCCTGCGGGGGTGTGGGTCCTGACACTCTGTGTGTCTTTCCCTCCAGGGACCTGCATCAACAACACGTCGGTGATGATGTTCAAAAAAGGGAGTTTTGAAATTGGAGGGACCATCTATCCTGTGGCCATAAAGGTGATGCTTCCTCAGTCTTCGGATGGAGCGCTTTTGTGAGGTGCTGAGGGCCTGTCCCACAGTGTGCAGGATTCCTCCTCCTCTGATGGGACCTGCTGTATGTCACCGTTTCTTTACAGTATGACCCACAGTTCGGAGATGCCTTCTGGAACAGTGGTAAATACAACATGGTGAGCTACCTGCTGCGGATGATGACCAGCTGGGCCATTGTGTGTAACGTGTGGTACCTGCCTCCTATGGAGCGCCAGGTAGGAATGTGGCGGGGGGGGGGGCAGCAGGAAGTGTTACAACACCAGTGCAATTGCTTCCAAGAGATCATATTTATTATGCTCCCCGGTATAGAATCTGATTTCTAACCTGCATCTGTTTAATAGCTGTCTAAAGTGAATGCTGGAACTGAGAAACAGTGTACCTCCAGAGTGTTTTTTGCTGTCTTCATCAGTTGCATGGAAGATTCGCTACCTGTTTCGTATTTCTGCAGGAAGGAGAAGATGCCGTCCATTTTGCAAGCAGAGTAAAAGCAGCCATCGCTCATCAGGGGGGGCTGGTGGACCTGTCCTGGTAAGAGTCTAAGGTCATGGTGAAGTTTCTTTCTGTGTAGCTATCAAAAAATCCGCCATATGTACAGTATGTATCTTTGACTTTTACTAGAGGTTTCACTATCTCACCACTTGGTGGTGCTGTTGTGCTAAATATTACCAGGGTGCCAAAACTGAGGCGTATGTCTCCAATTCAAATACAACTGGTGCTTAAAAAGTTTGTAAATAGCAAAGGATTACCAAGTATTCAGTTCCTGTCTGGATTAAGGACATGGTCATGGAGCTTAGCATCTTCCCATAGACTGCACGTGCATCAATAAAAGCTTATCTTCTGAGATACTACATTTTCTGGGTGAAAAGTGTATGATTCGTCTTTTGTGCAAGCGCTTTTCCTAGTCAGAGTCATGACAGGACAAGCTGTTTAAGAATTCTGTTGAATATTAGAGGAGGAAAGAGGACAGCTTTAGGGGGTCTTATTGGCTTTGAGTCCAATTGTGCCTGCATTCACACTCCATAACCTGGGCACCAGAGGAGGGTGTGGCAGAGTGAGGCCAGTCTGTATAAGCGTGTCTGTGCTTACAGGGACGGTGGGCTGAAACGGGCCAAGGTGAAGGACACCTACAGGGAGCAAGAGCAGAAGAAGTACAGCAGCATGATCGTAGGGGACGACAGCGGCAGGATCGTAGGGGACGACAGCGGCAGGATCGTAGGGGACGACAGCGGCAGGATCGTAGGGGACGACAGCGGCAGGATCGTAGGGGACGACAGCGGCAGCTGATGGGGATTCCAGGTCCGTGGGAGCAGTGCACTCACCCAGAAGACTGGATATTTCTGCAGAAATTTAGGTTTTTTTGTATAGCTCTGCCACAAAATGTAGTTCTCTGCCAAGAGCAACCAGGCCAGAATACAGCTTTGATGAACTTCCCCTGGTGCTTCCCCTGGTTTTTGGAGGAGATGGCTGGCGGCTGGGACTTGCCGTCTCTCTTTGTAACTGAGGGAAGCCAATGGCCAGAGCTGATGCTTACGCGCCGATGATGCAGCTCGTTAATCCTGCTCCGTGTTCCCATGATTGAGGCCAGAGCGACACTGGAGTACCATGACTCGCTCTCTCCCCTTTTTGATAGCCTTCAGTCTTCTTTTATTCTTTCTGCGTGAGTGGGCGTGGTCAAGTTGCGTCCACAGGTTTGTAGGTGTCACTGCTGATAGACTTTGTGTAATCTAAAGGTGTTTTTAAATGTGTCATTTAATATATTCTGATATTTTAGTTTTTTGAATGCCTTCTGCAGTGCTGTACAGACCTGATTTAAATGTGTTAAAAGAGAAAAAATTGTTTTATTTAGTTTTTTTCTAATGATTAAACCGAAACCGTGAAGAATTGACTTAAATATTAATTTAAAATGAAATATTGTGCCTATTTTGTACCGGACACCTGGGGGCAGTATTGGACAAACAGCGCCACCTTCGTTAAATTACGCTGAACTGGCCTGAGTTATTCCTCATCGATGCTGACTGGAACGAAAGTTATACTGTGTATATCAGGTTAATAGATATTAGACCGTTTGTCATCCATTATGTCCGAGCTAATGTAAGTAGACATGAAATGAACTTGTATAAACCAGTAGGTAGTCATGTAATATTTATATATTTTTCTGTTTGTGGTTGTATTGACTCAAATCGATTTTTACTAAAACGATTACTGACGCGGACATGGCATACAACAAGCACTAGGCCTGTATTTGGTAACTGATACGTAAAAATACAAACCTGTATTACTGCGTGTTTTTTTCTGCTCTTGGACGTGTTTTCCGCGTGATTTCTGATAAAACCGCTTCCAGTGATTGCTAATGATTGCTTACAAATTTTAAATTACAATTTAAATACCCAAGACTATTCAAATGGCAACCGCCCTAAATCTTCCAACTGATGTTTTGCACAAATCAAAGTCGCTTGTGTCTAAGACCCAATCAATATGGCATGCTAGAGACAAACTGCTTTTAACTTAACATCATTTCAGATTTTTAACTGGTGTGTAGGGCAATGGTTTGACTGTTAACCAGCTTTAGGGAAACGGAGAGCAAACCACTTTACAGGTACACCTTACACTGGTTAAACGTACTTAGACGGAGAGCGGACATCTTTTGTGTATCTTATTGAGCTTGACCAACCTGGCCTGTGTAACAGTAATAATCATTCTCTCCGCCATTCAAGTTGCAAATTCTCTAGTCTGTAATGCCATTGTTCTGGGGGTTAAGGGGGTAATTTACTGCTTGATCAAAATAAGACCGACTCCAGTTTTCTAATAATTTGATAGCAACATCCAGGATTATTTCCCCATGGTCGACCTTTCGGTGCGCGGCCGCCACACTGCGGGAAAGTCATTCTGTTTGTTCGGGGATCCAAGGGGGGGGGGGGGTGCAGAAAGGAGATGGATGAGGATGGGTGGCATGATCTTGAATAAAAACCTTGAAAAGATAAGCGTGAGCAATACATGTTTACTGTGACGGGACTTTAATAAAGAAAGCAGGGAGTGTGAAATAGCGCTGAGTTATTCTCCCGCACAGAGCGCCGCAGCCGACACGAGCCTCTCAGCCTCTCCGCCTCGCGGATCCGTCCCGCCCCCCAGCCCGTATAAGCGCCCGGCTCTAATAACAATCCCGCAGCCTAAATTGCTTGAACAGAAATGTTTGTTCTCCCCTAACAGGATTGTGAATTATTAATCGGATCTGAAGACGATTTTATAACCCAATTGTTGAGGCGGGATTCTCCTCCAACGGCAGTCCTGCGGACCTTTTACTGAGATGTATGTGTCCCCACATCTTTATGTCCAATCTAATGTGATTCGGATAGATTTCAAAAAGACATCATGAAAAGCGGGGAAGTGACCCTGCTGGGCATCGGGAGGCACATACTGCGCGATCGCCCATGTCTCCATAGTTTGATTAGATTTTCTCGATTTCTGTTTTTACTCCGATGTGATCTATACAAATGCAATGTAGGTACACTCAGTAAATATGAATAAATGGCTAAATTAAATCATTTTCCCGGAGAATGTAGTTCAAGCAAGACATCATTTTAAATCCCAATTTGCTTGGAAGCGAAGCACTTGCCCAATCAAAATGACTGCGACTTTGTCTTGGCCTCACCGGTCTTGAATACATCATCCTCAAAGCCAGCCCACGACCGCGACGGAGCTCTTGACGTCTCGGCACCTAGTACGGTGATAGTATTCCGGGCACTAATGCTTTACTGAAGAACATTTACATACATTGATAACCGTCCGTTTCTTCGGACACTTTAACCTAATGCGTCCTGCAATGTTTCTTGTTTATACAGCTGTATAAATTCATTTTATTTTATCTGTCTGTGTATCTCACCCCATAGGCTATAAGCACAGGCCTAATTATAATATTCCTAACTAATTTTCTTAAGTGCTGGATTAGATGTGTTTTAAAAACAGAGATTAGACAAAAGAAAATATTTCAACAAAAGACAATCTATAAATCAAGACATGTCGTCTCTTTTTATACTGGGATTGTTCGCGGTAATTCGTGCAGTAAATTTATGGATTAAATTTTATTATTGGTCTCGATTAATCCTGTGTGTGAATTTTGACCATAATCATTGAATGATATTATTCGCTTTACTGATAACGAAAGCTCAAGTACCTAACTAGCCACTGGGAACCTGACCAAAAAACCGACCGGTAGCGATATTATAAGAAGCGGCCTTTGTAAATGACTAATGAATCTTTGCTCGGTTGTTTTTAAAGATTTTTAAGAATTTTTGCAAATCTGTATTTGTTACGCCCCAATGTGTTTTTGAGAATTTATTTCTAAATAAATGTATAATGCCCAATAAATATTCATAAATATATATATATAATAATTAACAGTACAAAACTAGAAAAGGCTGTTTAAAGGTCTTAATACTCTTCAATCAATGCTGGAAAGTTTATGTAATAACAAATTACGATTAACTTAACAGTGACGTGTAACTGTGAAGACAGCTGCAGTAGCCTACGCCATGTATTATACTATATAAAGTATAGCCTAGTTATAGCCTGTCATGACTTCTTACCTGAATAACAATGCAGGCGTTTCCAAACTTTTGTGCCAAGACGGTATGTAAAATTGTGCTCGAAACTGCTTACGCTTATCACGGTAATATAGGCTACTACTAATAATGCACATTAAGGGGTTTCATAGCCTTGTCACCGAACCCTCTATCTCAAAACCATGTTTTAATTAACAGTTTATAGGCCTGCAGCGAAAGTGGCTGATATTTCAAAAGTCTCTGCTAATCTGGAACCCTTTGGATCACAGCTGCGTCCTAAAATCCGAAGGATCGTATATTTTCGCAATAGAGGGTATCTTGCACTAATAAGGGGTGAGGGCTACGGGCAAGTAAGGATCACTTCGGCCCCCGAATTAAATTAATGCCATTTATAACAACCAGAAGCCGGTACGAACTTCTACAATATAGTGGGTGTGTGGGGGTGGGTGGGAACCTCATTTACAACGCTAGCTCATTTGCATACACTAATGAAATAATATATTGATTGATTCTTTAATTTCATTTTAAATTTTTGTTTAATTATTTACCTATTTATTTGATTGAGTTACACTAGAGTGCGATTCTCTTAGAGCGGAGGGCCAATTGATTTTTGGAGAGATTCACGACCATTCGCTTTTCGAAATAATTATGTTTTTATTAAGTTATCGTCAGATGCCCCGTTCGCCGCTTTAATAGGCTACATCGTCATAACCCAGTCGAAGAAACGTCATTTCTATTTACATTGTCGTCAATATGGAGTTCAGAGAAATGTCAGGCCTTTGCAGATGTTAAAATGTTATTCTGTAGAACAAAAAATGTTTTTACTGGACTCACAGTTAACATTGTATTTGTTTGGTTTTCTCTTGACAAATGTGAACTTTTTTTTTTGTAAAGTTTCTGGACAGCTCGGTTCTGAGCGGGTTTTCCTTTTTGGTATCGCTGATGCATCAGTGATCCATAGAACTTCTGGGAGGTTCGGCCATCACGTAGCCCCTGGGTCCCCTTATGCGAGTCATTCACTCATCCCACCTGGGCGATATACGAATGAGGTCTTCAGAGTGCATCACATTTGCACTTCTCATAAAAATACGATATCCTCAGTCCACAATTTTTAAACAGAAATAGCAGAAAGTAGGCATAGACGTATGTGCAAAAACATTAAACAGTATGAATCGTTAATTTAATAGAAATTTTATTTAAAAAAATGTGTTCTGATATTCCAAATAGTATTTTACCAAAGTAATGCTATTATAATTTACAATAATTTTAATAATCATTGATGTTTTCAATTGATGTCTTACCAACATGGACATTAGTGTGTACTACATATAGGCGTACACCAATGATGTTAAGGGATTTTGTGGGATGCTTTACCTTCATTGTGATTTATAAGGATGTTCTCTTTCAATGTACAATTTTATCAAAATATAGGCCTAATTGTATGTTGATCAATACTGAAATGTTTCCCTCGCATAATTTTACCAGTTAGTTCTCGATCTCGATGTTGTAGGCCTATAGATAAAACGCCAACTAACAGTTTACGTTTGCTAGACACCTTCTTCTATTAAATATTAAGAAATAAGTTTTTCTGCAAAAAAATCATTTTCGCAGTAGACTAATTTAGGAACATTAAATCGGATAGTTTTTATTTCGGATATAATTAGGATGGGTTTACTGTTATATATAGGAAACCACGGTGACATTTACACCGTTTGGGTGACCTAAAAGAAAAAAAGATCCATAAAGTTAGTACAACGGCCGGAGAGCCTTGCAGGTCAGTCTAAAAAGACAGTCAGTCTGTGTCATATTTACAAATGCAAACATGACGAAAATTCTCCGATCGTTAACAGGTGTGAAGCACAGTTCTATGCAGCACACAATTTCTCGGCACTGGAACTACAAGACACACAATATCATGTTTTCGTTTAGAAGCATTTAAAGTATAGGCCAGATTTCAAATTCAATTAATTACACAAATTTAGAGGAAACACGGATACAAGAATTTGTAAATTTGAAGATATTCTGTATCGTATAATTTTATCATCAATGTAAAGTGGTTTTTTCTTTGGGTTATCAAAGACAAATGTCTGGCTTCCAACTTTCGTTTGGTCCATGGTGTTCCCGGTTAACATCTTTTCAGTTCCTTCGCTTATCAAGAACACGCGCGCTATTTCACTTCGTTGGGAGATTTTAATATAAAAGAAAATAATTCTACGGATGGTGAGACACAGACGATAACAAAGTAGAGAAAAAACATTTAAAGAGCCGCTGAGAGGAGGATGATCTCCTGTATAAAATGGATTCCATCAAAATCTCCGTGTAAGTTCATCAAACGAATGATAAAATAAATGTCCCGCTCCATTAATATAAAATTATCTTAGCTTCATGATTAATTGCATTAAACTTATGAAAGCGTGCTTTCGTACAAATCAAAAGGGGGCAGATGATGGATGATGAAGAAGAAAGACGAATGAAGAAAGCATCCGAACTAAATTGAAAGTGTACTCATCCGTTCTCACTTCACAACTAATGATAAATTGAGCATGTCACATTGAACAATACATGTCGGGATTTAAACATAATCTCAGCCTCTAGGCTGTAATGCGCGACGGCAGGTAGCTCACCCTAACGGAGCTGTTAACAGCTCTCAGATGCATTTTCCACTGACTTCAACGTCGTTTGATCTTCACAAAAATAATTGAACGACCGTACAACACCAGACCCCCGCATATTTCTAAATGTCGTTGTGTAAACATACATTTTGCCTTTTATTCAATACTGGATTAGAACTTCATTCAAGACTCATATTTAATAAACGCACAACAAATCCGATTATATAACGAAAATTAAAGGACAGGTTTTTTTCCAGCAAACAAAACGACCCTATACAGCTCCATTAGGGCCAGTGCTTACAGTGGTCTGCGCATGGAGGTCTAGTTCCTTTGTTTGATTACGTTCTTAACCCTCTCTGTCATACAACACAGGGGACGCCAACGCTTCAGCCAACACCCCACTTGTAAGATTTCATTTGTAGGTTGACACACAGATCAACGTGAAGCCTCCTCAGAAAATGGCCATTGTCGAAGGCAGCCTGACCTCCAGGGGCTGCTGGCTAGGACAGGAGGACTCCATCAAGCCATGCCACTGTGAGAGAGGAGCTGGGGACAGCCCTGGCTGGAAGAGTTTAAGTTAAACACCATCTTCCCCATTAGCAGCAGTGTGTTCACCTCCACCCTTCACTGAACTTCAGTCTCCACCTATACCCCCTTAGCTAGTGTCCACCTTCATCCTCCTCTTACCTATCACATCCACCTCCACTATTCATCACTCTACAGTGTCTACCTCCACCTTCATTATGATTCAGTGTCCACCTACACCCATCATTGACCTGCAGTGCTCACCTCCACCCTCCCCTTAGCTACAGGGTCCATCCTCACCCTTGTTAGCTACAGTGTCCACTTCCAACCTTCGCTGAGCTAGTGTCCACCTTCACCCCCCTTAACTGCAGTGTCCACCGCCACCTCCAATCCTAGTACAGCATCTGCTCACACTTTATGTTTACTATTAATAGACAGACCATAATTTAAGAATCAGCTTGGGATCTAAATGAATAGATGCACAAGCAGCTCCCCTTTAATTACATTCTGCTACCTGTGCCAAGTTAGCCAATCAAATTCCCATCTATACAGCTGCATGCTTACTGAAGCAGTTCTGCCCGTGTCCCATCTGGGACTCAAACCTACAACCTTCTGATCTCAACCCTTTGCCCTCTGTGCACTTTCATTTTAAGCTATAGTTTGCTAAGCACTCCCCTTCTGAATGCCACAGCTGTATGTGCTTAGCCTGGCTTACAGACAGCTCTATTTGTTTTGCTGTTTATGTATAATATTGCCACTCCTTCTGATTAGGAAGCATCTATATGTTCCTTACCTGTGCATAAGTGTTGCTGTTTCACCTCTTGGGTTCAGCATCTCATACACTTGGGTTACATTTTCTGGTTCTTGTTTGTGTACAATTATGCAAAAAGACCCAGACAAACACACAAGTGCCAAGACAAAGTCTTGCCCATAAGACAAAACAAATCATAGTTGCATTCAAAGGGAAAAGGGCATATTGTTTGTTTATTTAATTCCAAACAAACTAATTGACAGGTAGCCAAAGTTATAGCTGATCAAACTCCTGTTAAAGCCACATCTGGCTGGACTCCAGGTGAGGTCTATATTGTAAATAATATTGCCATCTGCATGCCTGTGACAGTCGGGAGATGAAAAGTCACAGAGAAGTAATTAATGCAGAGGGAGTAACGGGGAGGGTGCGCAAGGCAGGGTCTCAAACATATTGCCTCATGGGTGCCGGAGCGGGGACTACCTGTCAGGACCATCGTACACCTGTAGAAGGCAAAAGACGCTCTTCTAAGGAAGTCTAGGGGCAGAAATATTGTTCGGTGCAGTAGAGGAGATCGAGATATGAGTGCCTGAACATCCTTGGCGTGATAAACGACACAAAATGACCAGTGGTGCTAAAATCGCGCTGATTTTATTCGGAGCCCATATTCAGTCCAGCTAAAGCCTTTTATAAATCAGATAAAACATCCAGACAGAGAGTCCCGCCACAGTACAGTGCTCCGATAGACAGGATTCCTTGACTCATCAGTGAGGACAGTAACCTAGGAAATTCATTGCTGTTATTCACATCATTCATCACGTCTCTGTGCCCCCCACACCTCGCTGGCGCGTGAGCCATTCCTCAATGCGACTGTAACGATATTCCAGCAGCCAGCGCTGTCTAATCCTAACCCCACCTAATCCCAATGCAAATCCTAATCGTCAACACTTCTCTGGAAAAATATACCTTTCAAAAAAAGGCACGGGCAAGGTAAGCTGGGATGTTGGGTAAGCTGCCTCGGCAGCTCTGTGATCCGGTAAAGACTGCGCTTCCATTGCAAAACAAATAAAAAATAACTACAGCGAGCAGGAGAGCAAAGAGGGTTAAATGAATAAAGATCCGGCAGCAGCTGAAAGCGGCGAAGCGGCGTGCTCTACGCGCTCGCATTAAAATGAATACTTTTTTAATTTCTGCGTCTGGGGCGGCGCTGGGAGCCTGATGGATGGGGCTTTAATGCCGAGCGCTGTTATTCTTACTGAACAGGGAAAACTATAAATTTTTACTTCATTGGCACCGATCGCGCCCTATGCATAAAAGTGCGCGCCGTGCCTGGCTCATGAATAATCACCCCCCCCCTCTCCCCACAGCAGATGTTACTCCGCGGAAACCAATTCTTGGGATAGGATTTGCGGAAGATTAATTGTCTACAGCTGTTTCATGGCCCTGTGCAATCTTAATACATTTGTGATACGTTTAAAAGCCCGCTGGAGGCAGAGGCTGCTCCCTGGTGAGTCCGACCGCAGAAAAGGAGGCTTTATTCCTACATCTGGATTCATATCTGCTGTCACATTCATTACGCCTTTTATGCAATCCGACCGGCGCCGTGCGGGGTGTTATTGTGCGGGTGCAACACCGTCCTGCCCCCCTCCCATCTTTATCCTTTCTTCCGTTTTTCCCGCTTCCACCTTTTCTTTCTTTTTTTTGATGGGGCAAATTATTTAAATTTTTGCAGATGAGTCGCTTCCATTTTCCTCCTCTTGGGGTGGAAATTGAAAGTGACCTGCGCTGACCCCGCACTATTAATGGCGGCAAATTGCCACGAGTGGCCGACGGGGAAGCGAGCAAAGGTTCGATAATGAGGGGGACGCGACCCCGCTGCCGCACGCCACCCGCACTCGTTAAGAACAATTGGGGAGCTGCGACCGACACGCGGGGACCGCTTACATGTCAGGGGAGGGTGGCGAACATGGGAGCCGTGGGGGGGGGGGGGGCTGTCACGCTCCGTACAACGTCCACCGGACCGGGAACCAAATACCACACTGCAAGTGGGCTTGGAAAGGCAGCTTCTGGGAGGGTGATTTGTACAAATCCTGCATGGCACCACCAGAGCAGTGAAACTTGTATCCAGTGCAGTGCATGGGTGCATTTAGTTAGTTAATTATAGTTTTACCCGGTTAACTTGCAGTTTTTATCCGCACACATATACACACAGCTGAATATGTGAAAATCGCACAGGACTGAGATGTGTGATCAAAAATGAGTGTGATTAATATGGGCGTGGCCTCTTTACGAGACACTCAGAAAATCAGCGAAAGCATGGAACAAAATCCATACCGTCCCACTGACGGGAGGTCTTTCCTCTATCGCTCCCACTACGGCCCCCAGCTGACCAGAGTCCAGTCCAACCGCGGTCAGCTGGGACGTACTACTAGGTTTATTTAAGGGCCTCCATTGTGGGTGTCTTTGGCTCAATGGCCGTTCCGCTAGCTACCATACCATGGTTTTCGTAACAAAGAACATTGTTTGTGGTTCTGTTTCGGAAAAACCTAAGAACAGACAGATGAGATTCAGCCTGCGTAAACAGCGATGCCCCGTCTCTTTATGCTGTGAGTGCCATCCTTAAGCAGAGCTCTCCTTTTATTAGAGTTAGTTAAAAACAACTTTTTTGGTTGTGTTAGCTACCATGAAATAAAAAGGAAGATGGTCCCTAGCCTTGTCACCACGGTCTCCATCACCACTGTTCCTGCCTCTACGGCACACGTGCATCGCCGGTACCTGACGGGAAAGCAATAAATAACGGCGCCTAACCTTTACATCCGCCTCCCACATCGAACACGACTTCATATGCTGTAATAAAACAAAACCCCTAGTTAATAAATTTGCATGATTTATAAGGGGAATCAGAAATTAATTAAATGTTATAAATATGCAACAACATGAAGGCGATGTAGCTGCATAATGCACATTTATTCTAATGTAACGATGGGACTTAATTAGTAATTGGTTCTTTTCTTTCTCTGTGGTCATTAACCATAAATAATTAACTTAATGATCTTAAAATGATGCCTCTTTCTTATTTTTTAATTTTCCTCCAATTCATTAGTGCCGTCTGAATAAATAAAAGTAAAATCCCATATGTGTGGGATGGCGTTCCCGGTGAGGTCATTGCTGTGGGCGTGGCCTGGGCGTGGGGCGGGTGAAAGGCAGCTATACTGCAGGCAGGTGCCCTCTTTAAGGTAGGATCGGAATGTGTACCTGGTGTGCATCAGCACAAGCGGGGCAGCACTGCGTCTCAGCACCTTGCTTTGTGATCAGCTGGCCCTCTGTCTGCGCGGTTATTCCTAAATGAGCCGGCTGGGCGTCATCAGGCTGTAGTGAGTAAGGCGGAGGCGGAACGAATACGGCAGTGAATTGAGAAGAACCAGCATCACGCAAGAAATGAGCTGGATCAAGATTTTCTCCGGAAATCCGACCGCGTTCATCGGCACTGACCTGTTTGGCATCGGTAGAGCACGAAGGCGTTTGCAGGGCCAGCATTGAGCTGAATAATGCATGAGATTAGTAAGCACTAATGACACCTAAACATCAGACCATTCCTGTCATACTCGGGCTGTCATGAGCCGCAAGAGCGCCTGCAAATTCTCCTTCAATGGCACTACAACGATGCACTTCAGATAAACCGTCATTTCATATCCCCCCGCCCCGAAATGTTTAATAACCACATGCAATAATTCAGAAACGATTCCTTTATTAATATCCTGAATAATGACAAAGGAGTTAGCATTAACGCTAAGTCCAGCGCGGACGCAGAAGCGTGACATTATCCGTGCCGCCATTCGTCATATTTAAATACCAAATGATAACATTTTATTTCAATTCAGCCAAAGTGATCAATTTTCTTTCAGGTTTTAATGCTGACTAATCAAACTAATTTTTGCTAAGCTTTAATCAAATTCCTGGAAGCTTCTCCATCAATCTTCCAAAAAAAAAAAAAACAGCTACAATAGATCATTGGGGAGTTCGTCCCTCTGCAGCTTTTCATCTCGCTTCTCCACGGTGTAAAAAAACGCGCTCATTTATGAGGTGGAAAAATTTAATTACTGATTGATTTCTTCATTAACTCTAATTGCAGGCATTTCTAAATGACCTTTCATTTGCGCAATTGGCTTGAAACAAAACCTCAAAATTTATGAAGAGCCTCTTATGTGCCTATCCGTGTCAGACATGGTATAGTGTTTGAAATGCCGTTGTGTTCCAAACGGATTCGTCTGGGTTCCAGGTCTGTGGAAAGTCGTAGCTCACGCAGATGGTAGCTTTCTCTAGCGTTTCCATATAAAGTCAACTGCAAAAAATATTCCGCAGCAGAGTCGGCGTAAAACCGACTCGTGGTGAAATTCGATTTGATTCAGGCAACGTCATCGCGAGGGGGTGGCCGCTAGCCAGGTGGGCCTGCCGACCACGACACTGATCGATACCTTGGGCAGGATGTGAGTGTGATGTCTGGGCAAGGGCTAGCAGAAGGAGCGACCCTTTTGGGAGTCCATAAGGTCCCTTGGGAATGTGATGCTTCACTTTGACTAAATGATCACACACACATCATTAATTGAGGGGCTGTTATTGTTAGCCTTGAGGTAAAGCCAGCCTTTGGGGCAATTATAGACAGGCAGAGAGAAAGGGGCAGATGAGATAAGGGAAGCTCATCGCTGGGGTGGATGGGTGGGGGTGGGGGTTCTGGAACACTTGTTGATATGGTGGGAAAGATAAATCACTGGGTCCACAAAAGGGGTGTGCGTGGAAAGGGAGGCTGGATCCAAAGCAGAACAGGGGGGGCCCCCCCCCCCCCCC
>JAODUD010000117.1:20908937-20922159 GCA_026784285.1 Stomatorhinus walkeri
GGGTTAAGGGTGTCATATTGGGATTAGAGTTTTCCCCATAGAAATGAATGGAGAGTCCCCACAAAGATATAATTACAAACCTGTGTGTGTGTAGGTGTGTGTGTGTGTGTGTGTGTGTTTGCATGTATGTGTACATCCAGAACATCAGCATGGCAACGCCGGTTTGATGTTGGACAAGCTGTGTTAAGCTCAGTGATGGTCTACCTGCATGTTCTTGCTTACCATAGCAAGGTACAGCTCATTTTACAGCCCAGTGTGCTCACAGCATGTCAGACAGACTGGTTCTGTATTCTCCATTATCAACCAGGTCTCCTTAATAATATGATGTCAGAAGCATTACCCTGGATGAAGTCTAAAACACTAATCTATAAGGATATTTAACATATCCGGTAGCACAGACAGATATAAAAAGTAAAGTCTATATTTGCCAAGGTAATCAATTAATCTGTCAATTATGGTGGAGTGCTTTGTTAGCACAAAATTTCAGCCACGGAGAGGCTGGATGCAGCGTGCTCCTGCTCGCAGAGTCCTGTGTGAGGAGGATCAGTTTAAAATGTACGGGAAACGATTGGAATCTTGCAGTTCATTCCAACGGAGCAGTTCGTTCTCTGGCCACGCAGCCATTCCTTGTTGACTTTGTTAGCACACTGCCCTGCTTACCAGTGACCTTCAGGGACAGAACGTGAGCAGAACACGGTCAACTGTCATCAGCTACACCATGTCGGCATCCGCGGTGGCACCATTTTGGCTGAACTGCAAGCAGATTAATGAAAATGATTCAAAGCTGTGCTGCTCCAGTGAGAGAAAGGGACAGCGTCTTCCAGAGCCTGACACTGTTCATCAAAGAGATGCCGACTGCTCGATAGTGAATGTGGCAGCACCTAATGGCAGGATGGTGTTGGCACCGGAACCGTAGTCCCCAGGCATTTGGATACAAACTCTCTTTACCGGTGTGAATAATTTATTGATTTACTGAGTCATTTCCAAGGAGCAGCTACTTTTTACCTGCAGAACCAAAATGATGCTACGTTCCATTTCTATACTATGGCTTTAATTAAAAACTGACTACTGAGGCACAATAAACACCCAGAGACTGCCTGCTTCCCCTTGAACATTATTGCCCATTACTGTCTTGTACTTTTCTAGACAATTCTGTCAAACCCTTGAGAGAAAATTATAGTTCATATAAGCAAATAATAATAATAATAACAACAGCAACCATAATAGTAACGGTAATAAGCCAGAATCCAAAGCAGAAGACAGCACGTTCTGGAGATATGATCGCCATACACTTGACTGCACGAAACAATAACAGGAATATATTCTGATTGGAGTGGAACACGCATAAATTTGCAGTCTAATGCTATTTCCCGAATAACTTACACAGGTAAACTGTAATCTGTTCATGGCGGGAAGTGGCTTTGAAGGCCGTCCACGTGGCCGGCATACCATCTCCGTGTCGATCTCCGCATCTGTGCAGCAGCGTTAAACACGGCTGAACTCGAGGTCCCGCTGTTGTGATTACTTCATAACGACGTTAATGTTCATGTTCATCAAAGTGCTACAAGCCTCAGCGATCGCAGAATAATAATTACATTTACCTGTTAATTAACCTTCGCCACAACATGTCATTTCATCCAATAATTTATACTTAAGCCAGGCTGTTATGCGTATAGCTGAATAATATGTATACCAAATAACTAATTCAATAAAGTGTTTATGAGAAGTGGACACAATGACCAATATGCAGTCTAAACAGGAGATTTTAAAATGGCACTCAGACAAAACGGGCGTACATAAAATTATAACTGCATTATGATTGCACAATTATAAAGTATAATTGATTGAGTTTAATATACACTACTGTTCACAGGGAATTAGAGAATTTCTATCCTACTCTTTTGACTTTCAAAATTAAAATTATGGCTGAGAATTAAGACTGATAACAAAAGCATAAATATGTGGCTGTATTTATTTTTAATGTGATTTGTGATTTCTTGCGTCTATGACGTTCTAATGCATCAAAAGCGGTTGTGAATGTTTTTGTCATTGTAATTACAATATATAATGATTGTTGTTTTTGTTGCTGATCTGTTGGCTACAGTTTTTGAAGAAATGTCGTAGAAAAATATATAACTTGTATGTGAGTTGATGAATTACATTTTACGATGGTCTGTGACGACCTTAGTTGGTGTAATACGGAAAAAACAACCTCGCGGTGTATAAAATAGCCACAAACACGGCGTATACTGCTATACAAGACTTGCCAATTATGAGAATTGAATACATTCACAACAAACCTTGAAAATCCTAAACCTTAGCGTAAAGTCCAAAACAGTACTGCTCTGAACAGAACTGACCGACCAAACGAAATGGAATTCAACAATATGTCTTTAAATCTGTCAGAAGTAGCTGTTACCCCGAAGCCAGTTTTGTAAAAAAAAAAAATAATAATAAAATATTTCCAAACTGAATATGTATGTGTTTGTGTGTGGTCCTGATATACATTACATTGTGGGGACCAAATGTATCCACAATGTGATAAAGACCTGTCATTTTGACGTTTTTGTCGGAGGTAATTAAATTTCAGAAAAATCTGCGACTGATGTCTTGTATTTGGTCTGGTTACTTATGGTTAAGGTTAGGGCTGGTTATGGTCGTCATCGGATTAGAGTTTTCCCCATATAAATGAATGGAAAGTCCCCACAAACATATAATTACAAACCTGTGTGTGTGTGTGTGTGTGTGTGAGAGAGAGAGAGAGAGAGAGAGAGAGAGAGAGAGAGAGAGAGAGAAAAGAGAAACTTACATACTGTCACTGGATTGCAAATCAACCTTGGTCAACATAATTCATGATTAGATTCACTAATACCGTTTTAAATAGCTTTTTCATCCTTATATAAATCTTAAATACTTAAAACAGATTACTATAGAGTAATCTATAGATTCAGAAATTATAAGTTGATGCTATTCAATGATAAACACGTTTTATTATCACACATATGCACTTTATAAGCCAAAAAATCATAAATCGTCGGCACAAGTACAGGTGACTTGCGAGCAAGACAACGAAGCAATCAGCAACAAGTGAAGAAAACTCGGTCTCTTCCATCTTACGCTTCGGTTGACTGTGTTTCATAATTTGTCAGGTTATTTTGCGCTGATTTTCGGAAAGGCGCCCATGAAGCAGACAGTGAGAGATGAGCCGCTGCGCGTGCCACTACATTTCACTGGCGTAAATGTCGGGTTCACGTAGTACACAACGTGGTGCTATATATCGGACATGGAGTGATTGGCAACTAATAACGCTGCGTTCAAACACGAAACTCTGACTGCGTATTATTCATACTGTATTCAAATACAATTTTCGCATATTTGCATGCATGCGGGTCACCAATAATAATAATAATAATAATAATAATAATAGGCCCATATTATGGTATTTTCGCTTGTTAATTTTCAGTTATTAAATGTTACTTTAAAGGAAGTAGCACTGGATATGTAACAGAACGGTATCAGGTCAACATTTACGTCTACCACTAATAAAACGAAAATGTCAAAACCAGCTTGAGCAACCTAACGACTTATACGCATTTTTGATCATTTCTTTTTAAAATAAAGGTAGCGAGCGCCATGAGACAAAAGTAAATTCCTCGCTATTATAGGCTACTTCATCTCGTGAATCCATTTTAATGACTGTCAATTGCTGTTTTCAATACACATGAACATTACTTCGCATTGTTGTTCTTAACAGCAGTGTTATCTCAAGTAGCACTCTCCCGCTCATTGAGACGTCTGAGCACTGGAAAGTAAACGGCGGGATAGGGATTAGTTCGCCCAGTTCTTTGCATGTTAATGACGTTTTATCTGAACTCCAATTTCGGGAAAGGGAGGACAGGTGAAGAGAAATTGTTTGGGTTACCTCAGTGAGTCATTTACAGTGGAAGCTGCTAAATTTCGAAATATTTTTTCCAGGACTGGTGACTTAAGAGAATAATCAACATTAACAATGAGCAGATATAATTATACCGAATTATGCTCACAGATAGGCCTATAATCTGAATTGCGTTTAGTAAACTGTTTTTTTTTTCGACAAAGCAAAATTAAGCACAGAAGTACTTTTCAGGTGTTTTATAATTTATAAAAGCTGGAATTGGCGAATAATATAAAGTATGTTCTCTCTATTCCTTAAGGAGAATAACAAAAACGTCGTGATGTAAATGCAGACTGAAGAAGATCCATAAGGACTCATGACTCTGCAGGTCTCGAGACTGGCTCACATTTTCAGGGTCTAAATTTAATGTTTTCAATGTTGTTTGTTATAGATAAATTAGCGATAGGCTCTAGACTATTCCGGTTTGATCTACCGAATTACTTTTAATCAAATAGTGTATGACACGATAATCCTCAAAATTCTCTCGTAGTCGTGGAAAACAGTATTAAAAATAGTACCCGGTGCACAATATCACATGGTCTTCCTCCTGCATGAGTTGTCACGGTAAAAAGTAGAAGTATATAGTGGTTAATTTTACATGCATTTATTAAAAGTGTACGGTTTGCACGATCAAAGCACAAACAGTCAGATTTAAATCTCTGAAGTTGGTGTTCAATTGGCAATCATTTCCTTGCTAACGACGGAGTGACTCTTGCCACCGCAATACGTTGTTCGAAAGCTTTCCCAGCACCTGCTGTCGAGTCCACAATAATTTTGGCAGAATTACCGGTTAGCACATGATGTTTCTTTGTTTTATTCAATTTCGAGTTGTCATCGTCCGTCTAAGGAGAGCGACTGTCAGCTTGTGAGTGCACGCCTGCAGCATCCTCTGCTGGCTCGGTCGCCCGCCGAGCTTCTCCTCGTCCTCCGATAAAGCGAAAGGCAGAGCATGCAGCCGTCTCAGCTGTGTAGGTCCCTAATTATACTGCGAGCCATTCCCCTCTAATCACCAGCATTGTCGATAGAAAACCGGGGGACGCCAGAAGAAATTGTGTGCTCCAGGAAAAACACGCAGACAAGTGTTTAACGTGGATTAAATGATATTATCACAATCTACCAATGTTCACCCACTCAAACAGCGCCTCAGACAAAGCCTGACATTTTCGGATTAGTTATATTTTCTAGAAAAATCTGTTTTCAAAGGCAAGATGATCTGTCGTTTATCGCCGTGTCACAACTTTCCGAATCTGCGTTTGTTTAACTCGCCAGTTTCTGCGATTCCTGGCTGCCGGACTTCTTGCCCGTCTGTTGCCGATTTTATCCCCATGTGCATGAGGCATTCAAAACATTTACTTGCTTTGAAATTCCCAGGTTCAGTTCACTGGAATAAACTTCCGTTTGCCGTTCCCAGACATGGATAATATTTCTGCATATTCTATTTGTTAATTCGACAAGCAGTCCTTTTACAGTTTTGGTAATTAACTTTAAAAAGAAAGCCGGCTAAGCACTAAATAACAAAGTGATTCCACGGCTACTGAACACATATACCCTAAACACTGAACTACTCTAAAACGTAGATACCTGTCTACCAAATCTGTAATTTTCGGAATAAAATGTCAAAATTCTGCTTTGTTTGTTGCTTTATTTTTATTTTGAAAACACATTTTCAGTGTTACAATTCAGTCACAAATCGTACTTCCCCTTGTCTTCGTCCGCTTTTGCATAGTTTTGCATAATACATTTAATTATACTAAATCAAAACTCTCAGCTTATTTATCTTAGTTCCACCTGCAGAAGACTGGCGTCCGTCCGGGGTGTGCCCAACCCTGCGATGTCTGGTACACGCTCCAGCCCCCGCAACCCTTACGGGATAATCGGTTATCGTTTATAATCGGTTAGAAGACAAAATGATAGAAATATATCTGCGTTTGAAATTGTTTAAAATATAGTTTTTTTCAATTTTTAAATGCTGACGTGATTGATTAAAATTATATTCTTTCAAATTGACCAATGTCTAATTGCTCAATGATGGAAATGATCTCCGCTATACGATAAACGATAATAAACAGCAAAAACACGCGCATTCCTTCTGTGTGATGTGTTGGATGTGATGTGCAGTTAAAATTCCTAAAGTTCGAAAGACATTAATCCGGATATGAGGTTTACGTGAGAGTGAGAGGGGGGGTGGTGGGGTCAGCAGTCTATAGAGGAATCCACTTTAAATAATTATAAAATCCGCCAGTATTTGAGACAGCTAGATCTCTCTGAACACACTTAGCAGGTCTTGCATCTTTTAAAATCGCATCGGATAAATTAAATATTTACCAGTCCTGGGCGGTTGACTGCCTTCCAATTTTAAAAGAACATGCTGATGTAATCAGCTGTATCTGTAAACGTATAGACAGCGAGGAGTGCATTTCTGCGTCGGTCGCAGTATAAATTTATCATGACCCTTTCCCAGCACTTTCCGCGTCGGCTACTTCCGGAATATCTGTGTTTTCGACAGTTTCTTTGCAGTACTAGACGAGGCTCCAGAAAATATCTCGCAGTCAGCGAGAGAGGCTTTATCGGGACCAGCGCTTTTCAGTTATAATGACACAGATATTTGATAGGTTTCGGTATATAAAAGTTTAAAATAGATTGCAAGACCCTGCAGTTTTTGTTTATATTATTAGTTATATATTTTGTGCTAAATCAGTCGCAATAACAATATGAGGGCAATGATAATTATAATTAACATTAACAATAATTTACAATAATTCCTGATATTATTATACTATAATTAGTTGCTTTTTGAATGTATCGGTCGCACTATTATTTGCTAATAATATAATGGGAACAAATATGTTCGCTACTGCCACCCTCGAGATCCCGTTCATATAAATAAAATAATTATTATAGTTAACAAACAAATGACATTTAATAAACATACACTAAATAAACATAAATGAACTAAACAAAATTAAAATTTGAATGAACTAGTTATTTTTTGGTAACGTAATATCATAGAAAAAAATAGTTATTAATGTGTTATTGATAGTTCAAAATTTTTAAATATTAATACAGTTCTACTGCTACTAAATATTTCTCAGACGCATTTATTTTCCTCAGGATATAATCATAAAAAAACAACCTTCACATTGTTTTAAAATTTTATTAAATAAAAGTGCGATACATATGAACCTGCAGCACACAATATTGCAGGATTCAAACACTGTTACAAACTTAAACATTATATAAATTAATTAAAGTGTGAAAATATCAACAAAAATGGGCCGACAAACACTGGATGCATTATATTACAAATATATCTTAGTCATATCCTGCTGTTTTATCTGTTTATTTACAGATGAAATAACTGGCTGGTTTCATCATTCGTGTTCACCGCGTTCCTGTTTAAAATTAGCTCTTTTATCGTTTTACTCATGGATCATTATAAATGTGGTTTATTGATTTCTGACGGATCCGTAGAAATATTAGTTAAAAATGCAAAATATTAGAAGCATACATAAGCAACTTGGATTAAGAAGAAGCCCATCAGACGTTAACAGAAATAGTAAATATTTATAAAACGAAAAGAGGCTTAAGTACACCGCTACCTCTTGTCATTTAGAATTACAAAGCCGAAACGGTGATGAGGGACGCAGAGGGGACAGTGGTGGGTTTTATACAAAATGTATTTTACACATAAATATTCACAGCAATATAATTTCTATTTAGTACAACTCACGCTGGTATTTACAAGAAAGTACCCTCATCTTAATGTGGAAATGTTGTGGCTTTTCTGTCGTGGAAAAAATAGTCTCCATTCCTCCGAAACGGGCCGTACATTCCTCATCGCTCGAATCAAACTTCATTTCACACTGTTAATGAAGATAGGCCACTGATTTAAGACAGGTTCAGTGCTTCATGTCACTGGAAAACGGTATTTCTTCTTTTGTTTCTAAGAACTTTCGTTTTCTGACGTGTGGACGTGAAGAGACGAGTTCGGTTTATGCTTTTTCAAGAGCTGAGTGATTTTCTCATCGTCCGAATTCGGGTCCAAAGGCTTGTTGTAGTCGTCGTCGTCGTCTTCGTTCTCCGAGGCCCCCTTTAGACGCTCCGTCTCCGAGTCCTGCTTTTTCTTCGCCGATGCCATCTCTGCCGCGTGCCTTTTCCTCCACTTCGTCCTTCTGTTTTGAAACCAAACCTGGGATGCAATTGAAGCGTTTTAAAATAAAATCGAACGTCAAGAACTTCTTGTCAGAAGTCAGCTAGCTACAAATGAGTTTGTCTAATTTTGACTTTTTAAAATAAAATAAATAATAATAATAATAATAATAAGATTAACAATTAGTCTGATTTTTAAAACATAAATATAATTACAAATGTATGAAAATTTGGGGGGAAACAGTGTATTTCAATATTTAATTATAGTGAATAAAATAAAAGTTTTTGTGAGATTTATAAGTTATTCAACGGTCATAACATTTTACTGGTTATTTTATTCTATGCATAACGAATCGCAAAAATCCGTGTGCTATACTGCTAAAAAAGTCTGGCCTAGAAACATATAGACCTACTACACTAAAACTATTATTATTAACTTTAAATATTGCTATTTGACCTCAAATACAGGATAACAATGATCTTTTAAAAATAGAGGACTGATTCTTACAGATTCTGTAAAGATACTTCGTGATTAGCAGCAACAATCATGTTTTTAATCTAAAGTTAAATGACACAGCAAACTAATGACGCTACAATAATACTGCTTATCTGGAACTGAATGCACTTTTCATGACCTACCCTCCTTAAACACAATTGTTTAAATTTTGTATGATTTAAGATTAACTGTACAACTGTGAAATATGTACCAAGATTATTTTTTTATTCAGCTCTTACAGCCGTTACTGTGTAAACAATGGCATTTACAACTGGATTGAAATATATTATTTATAATACATTATTTGAGTTAATATGAAACGATTATCTCTAACATAAACAGTTCAAAAAGGGACCGCTTCAGGATAGGTTACTTTCCAAAAAATACTCCCAAAATCGCTATAAAACTGCTAGTGAAATTAAGGGGGGATTCCTTTTAATCTCAGCAATGCGTGATCCGTACTTCCTTATCTAAAATTTGACACAATCCTCTCACCTTAACTTGGCTCTCCGTCATCCCCAGTGAGTAGGCCAGTCGGGCCCTTTCCGGTCCCGCTAAATACTTAGTTTGTTCAAAAGTCTTTTCCAGGGCAAAGATCTGTTGTCCAGAAAATGTGGGTCTCGTGTGCTTCCTCTTTCCGTCCTTATCAAGCAACACCGAACTCTGATCTGAAAAGATAACAACTTATGTTAACCAGGGTAATTTTCGATGTTTTATTAACAAGCTAACCACATAAATTGCCCGTTGACTTTTAGCTGGCTTCAGTATTAAGTATGACATGTTTTACGCATCTCTGTTGGATATATGTAAATGAATCGTTTTTTCTTCGGTAACAGCCTTAATTAAAATGCAAGTCTCGTTCATTTGAAGATTGCCGTGCTTACGTTTGCAATTATATTTACAAATTTCTGAAATAAAGATCACAAAAACTCAAAAACGTAATGCCATCTACTTATATTCACATAAAAGCATCGGGGAAACTGGTGTAATTATTTAAACCCGTAGCGGTGTGTATGTTAGATATTACAGTCAGCAACGCCATGAACATAAAACATCTTAAACTGAAAACTTACGCGGTGAACAAGCAAATCTGGCGTCTCTCCAATGCGGGCTCTGCATGACCCCAGGCCAAAATATGGGGGTCCTGCCGGGGAGATCTGTCAGTGGTTTGGGGTAGCGAGCCACTGCCACGGCCGCCGCGGCGCTAGGGCTGAAATAGAGCCCGTGGGGAGGCGGGGGGCTCAGGCTACTGAAGCGGGGCAGTCCTGACAAGATTCCAGCGGAAGAGGAGGCTGCCACGGCCGCCGCCGCCCCCGCGGAGACCATCGAGGGACGGCTGAGGATGTCGTTTATTCCGTGTGGGGTAGCGACCGCGCACTGCTGCGGTGATAGGAGAGAGGACAGCCCGACTGACGATTTTATCCCCGGGGAAGAGACAGGGATTCCGCCGGGGTTGGGGGAGGTGGCCGAAGGTGAAGTAGACGAGGCGGGTCCGGTGGAGCATAAGGGATAAGCCGGGTACAGGGGAGTCTTCATTTCGGTCATGCTGTGCAGAGCAGCTAAAGGCGGTGTGCTAAGCAGAAAGGCGCTCTGACGAGACCCGTCCATCTGCCCCACCGCTAACATAACCAAAAATAATGATAAACAATATAAGTCAGTACCAGTTGTCCTCACTACTTCCACGGGAGTATTTATTAAAATAATACTTCTCGGTTAAAAGAAAGCACAGCTAAGTTAGAAATCTGTCTAAACGCCTAGCGTCTTATGTCAATATGATGAACTTGAATTTTTTTTTCTCATAACACATTCGTCTTAAGGTGCAGGCAATTTTGTTCTAGGATCCAAATTTCTTAGGACTTGAGTTTTGTACCCATCCCTAGAGGAAAAGGAATCCAGTGTCTTTCCTTCTTCAGTCTTGGATATCTTGAAGACAGGGCATTCTAGAGGAATGGATCTCCAAGCGCCTTTCCCCGGCTCTAATGCCTGCTTCAACTCAAGCGGTGGCAACTTTATTTTTTAATGCTCAGAAATCTATAAATAAAGAGGCGCCCTTTCTCGGCGGCGCGCGCGAAGCTCTCGGAGATAATAAAACATTTTCGTCACTTTCTTACTGTCTTTTGCAGCAAAAGTGAAAACTTTGAGAATGTCACTTAGACGGAGGAGGCGGCGTTTCTGTCGCCATTGGGCAAGCGCTGCGGTGACGCGTCCCCCGTGTCAGCCGCAAGCCCCCACTTCGTGTACCGGCTTCTTATTGGCCCCTCATACCAGCGCTTTCATTTGCACATTAAAAGAGTTGCCATTCGATCGGCTATTACATACAAAAGTACTAAATCAATCTAGTCAATTTGAGATCTATTTTTTTCTCAGATAAAGGGCCATCTGCATGCGTTTGTTACGCGAAAAAGATGGTCCGGAGTGCCCCATTCCTTTGGCTATATTAATTCAAAAGCGATTGGAAAGCCTAGTAGTTCGAGATAGGTCATGAACTCATTGTCCATTGAAAGAGCGCAAATAATTATGATACAGCCATTAGTCTATACGCATATGGAAAAATGCGACAGGCTACGTTTCCTTTGGATTGCGCATGGCGCTCGCTATTAACTCACACGCTTTTCTGGTTTTGCCTCGTCTTGTGCAGTCACGCATCTGCTTTTCTGAGACTTTGCAAACGCAGGAGAATGTCGAGTTACAGTGTTAGTGAAAGTAAGTACTATTAAACACTAGTCTAAATAAAGAAATTGAAATCGTCCTGGGTCAAGGTTTTGCTGTTTTTAAATGGACATTTTCTTACAACTAAAACGATTATTATTGTTGTTGTTGTTGTTTTCTTTCTTATCATAGCATTAAAACTGTTCTTATTGTAGCCACAAGGTTTGAAATATCGGGCTTATATTGTCGTAGTATTTGAGTGATTATTTTGTTCCGTTTCCACTGGAAGATCTGGCGTTAAATCATGTTTGGACAAGTCTCTCCGTTCCTTTCTATATCCCCCCAGTACGATGATCAGATACACGTATATTTGACACTCCATCATGTGTAGGTGACAATATAAACGCAGTGATTCAAGTACTGTGTACATATTCTTTGGAAAAGATCGATATCGATGAGACAAATTACACTGCTATATTTCTAATTTATATTTTTACACCTATTTATAACTATTTTTTACATAAAAGAATTTTTTAAAATACAACAATTTTGTGTTACTACCGTTAACTATGTATTATTTTATTCAACGGTTACAAGAAAAAATATGATTTTATAGATGATTAATTATATAATGCGTTGTCTCGTTTCCTCGCTTCTGCACTGCTGTTTTTTTCCTTTTGACTTGCTATTTAACAGTACAATGACCGCCAGCATCAGTAAGAAGACCATGATCATAGGAAACAATTTCGCTCTGATTTACCATCGACATTTGCCGAACTTGGCGATGGGGCTCTGCAGTCTGCAGTCTGGTGCAACGACATGCTGTCATTTGTGCAAGGAATATGATGATATAACACAACGGGCGACTGTGTTGAAGTTTGGCATGGTACATAAAACGAAACGTCTGGTAACTTTTTACCTTGCAGTTCATTCAGTTTTTGTGTGACATGTTATGTGACTGTGAGCAGAAAAAAAGAAAAATATTTTGGAAGCCTAAAATAAATTCGCATGTAGGCTACGTGTATATCTCAGTCGTACTTGAATTAAGGCTATATCATCAGACGACCGCAGTTTATCGGTGTACAAATACTGATTTTAAAAAATTATTTTCGAAACCATTAATACATTTTATTAGGGCAACAGTTTAGAGGAGATTATAATTTAGTCGCAACACCATAACTTGCACTCTTTCTCTGACAGTTTGAAGTACGATTGCCTGTAGTCAATTATTAATGTGCTTCGTGCGGCACCTAGTGGACAAATGACATAAAAGTCATTCTGAAAGTTCGCAGCTGCAATTTAGACAGTTGTCTAAATGTACTGGATGAACTGGAATTAAGCCGTTCTTAGTTTATTAGTCCGGACTGAACTGTTTAACGCAAACATGTCGTCAGGGCCGTGTAGAGACTTTTCCACGGGCAAGCTTTCCCTTTTCCTTTGGTAGCCTACATTCTGCCAATTAGGGGGGGAGGTGTACCCTCAGGTAATTTTGCTTAAGGAGAAGTTGTAAGTCTTTAGAGTCTTGGTGCTCCCTTGTCTTGCTGTGAGACATGGATGCTATCCAGTGAGCTGAGATGAAGACTGGACTCATTCGGTACTGTGTCTCTTCGGAGAATCCTGGGGTACCGCTGGTTTGACTTTGTGTCGAATGTACAGCTGCTAGAGGAGTCCTGAATGAGGCACATTACCTGCATTGCAAGGGAGCGTCAGTTATGGCACTACGGCCATGTGGCATGTTTCCCTGAGGGTGACCCAGTTCTCAGGATCCTCATTGCTGAGGACCGAAGTGGTTGGACCAGGTCGAGGGGACGCCCACGTAACACCTGGCTGAGGCAGATGGATGGCCATTTCCGGAGGCAGACTGGACCGTGTATCTGCCTGGGGGGGGGTCGCTGGCCAGGACCACAAGGAGTTTCACTATATGGCGGGTGTGGCAACACGCTATGGCATCAGCATCATCCCCAACCATGCTCCACCTGTATGCTGGCGATCAG
>JAODUD010000117.1:20945115-20964989 GCA_026784285.1 Stomatorhinus walkeri
GCTGTGTGTCTAGGTGTGGATGCAGGCCCCCCCCCAAATGATGCCAGGCCTTTGTTTAGTCTCCCGCTCAAGCTGACTGTGTGTTATTTACAGAGTGTCCTCCAAAGGCCTGGGGCCTTCTCTTGACTCTAACCACCTCGGCCAACACCAGAATCACAGACGGTGGTCCAGCTGCTGCTGACCCAGGCTGACAGCCTGGCACAGAGGGACACACAGTCCCATGCCCACACCATGACAGCACACACACACACACAGGGCCACATGTGCACATCACAGCGGCCATGCCGACCACGCTGTCAGAATGCCGTGCTGTTCAGTCCCTCCTGGATAAAAATACACCCCTTCCCTCAACCGTCCGCCTGTGACGCTGATCGGACTCGACACAGCTGCCTTCAGCGAAAGCGGGCTTTCAGTGTTTAATCTACGAGCTGACATGCCTATGGAGACTAAGACAGCTCTCACGCTCCAGGACAGACACTCTGTGTGTACACACACACACACACACACACACACACACAGACCTGAATCCCAACCTTAACACCCCCAGCCCTAACCTCAATCATTAGTAACCAAACAAAATACATTTGCCATTTTTAGTTTTTTGACTGCAGTCACAGATTCCCCTGGGGGGACCAGAAAAATGTTCGCCACAACGTCAAAATAACAGGTTTTTAATCACAATATTAGGTCATTTGGTTCCTATGATGTGATGTATATCTGGCATGCACACACATTGTGCTGGATTTCCCCTAGACCTACACATCCACCGCTAAAAATCAGCACTTCCTCTCTAGCAAATGAAACCCATACATCCTTATTTTCGTACAGCATTGAGTAGAAATCCCTTTGTTCGAAGCCCAGACCACTTCCTGTTTAATGGCATCAGCGACACAAGCGTGACACCCACCTGGGAAGGCATGGGGGCTGGGGGACCCTCTCTTCAGGCACTTGGAGCACAAGATGTGCACGGTGTAGTGGAGCCCCGGCCACTCCTGCAGCAGGGAGTTCAGCTCCTCCACCAGAGGGGTGATCGCCTGCCAGGCTGTCCAGATATTGGGCAAGGAGGCGTGGCTGGCGATGGACAGAGTCTCGGCCTGCAGCCGGCAGCGGGATGGCCGGTGGGTCACCACCACTGGCACTTTGCCGCGGTAGGCGAAGACGTGGCAGCAGCCATCTGAGCGTTGCACCACGTGGCTGTTGATCTGCACACTGTACCTCGCAAACAGGCCCGGCGGCAGCAGAAAGGGAAAGCTGTACTCCACCTGGAGCTGCTCCACCGACAGCAGCTGCCCCGGCACGCCACCACTCCCGTTCACCCAGGCCTCCGCGTGCGGGTCCTCGTTGCTCACATAGCTGGGGAACTTGTACCAGACGGTGGCACCATTGAGCGGTTTGCTGCGTGGCTTGTTGACGCAGTAGCACACGCCCATCTTCTCCAGAAGTTCCAGGATGAGCTGGAGGTCCTGCTGGGTCTGGATCAGCGGCCGGAGCAGCAGGCGGATGATATGTGATGGCAGCAGGCCGTATAGAAGGAAGCCCTCCACGTGGTGCTGCAGCTGGGCTTCCCTGGCTCGGTCACCCCGGGTCTCCACCCCCTCAGCCAGCAGCCTCTCTAGCATGGTGGATGGGTCCCCCTGGAAGAAGATGTTGAGGATGGCGATGAAGCGTGACAGGTTGTGGAAGACGTACTCCTTGAGTGTTGGGCTGTCCTCAAAGTAGAGCAGTTTGCCGCTCTCGTGCAGGTAGGACAGGGCGCTCTGCAGACGGTCCTCCGTTAGTCCGGCTTGGAGGCCCAGGCGGGCCGAGTCCCACCAAGACAGCCACAGGTCCTGGGGCTTGAAGTGCAGCTCCTCCAGCATCTGCCAGGACTTGGGCAGCACGCGGTGCAGATTGGGGAAGATCGCCCTATGGTCGGCAACAGACACAAGCTTCTCCCGCAGACGGCTGACGTCCCTCGCCGGGCCGATGCAGCTGACACGTAGCACAGGGGACAGGATCTGCAGCCGGTGGTTCAGCAGATACTGCAGCTGGGCCTTCTTTCGCCGCAGGTTCTTGTCTGTCACACCGTAGAAAAGGACGTGGGGGCTGGACGTCCGGACGTCAAAGCCCTGCTCCAGCTCCTGGTCCACCTGCAGGGTGAGGCCCCGTAAGAATTCGGTGTCCCGAGTCTCCTGCAGCGCAATCTGCCGGTGGATGTCCAGGCACTTCTCCTCCACCTCCTCCTCCTCACACTGATCCACATGTGTCCCCACGAGACACACCACTGCGTGGGGGACTTTGGCGCCCAGCAGATGGAGGAAATACCCCACATGGGAGTAAAAATTCCGGGGAAAATAAGTCTTTAGGTTCACCACCAAGATGTAGAGAGCACCAGGGGACAGAAAAAAGGGCTTGATAAGGTCATAGTTTTTCTTCCCTGATAGATCATAAACGATGAAGGTGAGACTACGGTCAGCATCTGCAACCCAGTTGGTTACGTCGATCCCTGTGTTGGTCACCGTGAAGTCATCCTGCGGCTTACTGACGAGACATTGTCTCAACCTGGTTTTGCCAGCCTTCTTCTTCCCCATCAGCACCAGCTTCAGCCTAGGTTTGACAGCGGGCTGCGAATGAGCGAGCTCCTTCTGGTAGGCCGCGATGTAGGGAATTCCCTTCATGCACACTTCGTAGGGTGGCTGTATCAGAGGGTTGTCCTTCACCTTCCATATGTTAACCCTGGCAAGCTTTCCAAAGTTGTCTGGCAGAATGGCAATTTGGTTACCCTGAAGGACGAGCTCCTCCAACTGGTCCAGCTCTACAATGGAGTCTGGCAGATATGTAATTCTGTTATTGTCCAACCACAGATTGGCAAGCCTGGACAACTGGCCTATTTCCTCTGGAATAAAAGTCACCTTATTTCTGCTCAGGTAGAGTTCCTCCAGGCCAACGATCTCTAGAACGGCAGGAGGGAAATCCTCGAAGGCATTGGAGGACAGGTTCAGCATTTTGAGCTTCTGCATCCTGCCAAAATATGGCGGTAATGCGGTGAGGCGGTTGCTATCCAGCATCAGGCTCTCCAGGTTAACCAGGCTGCAGAAGTCCTTGGGCAGAGAAGCCACTAGCGTGCCACTCAACCATAAGATTTTGATGGACCGGAGCACAGAGATGCCACTGGGAAGCCCGTCCAGCTTGTTCCCGGAGCAGTCCAGCTCCTCCAGGTCGCTGAGGGCCAGGATCTCTGGTGGGAAGTGGTCCAGCTTGTTGTGGTCCACGTCCAGCGTACGCAGCCTGCGGAGGTGTGTGAGGCTGGCAGGAAGGGCGCTAAGCTCGTTGAAGCTTACGTCCAGCTCCTCCAGGTTCTGCAGGTCTCCCAACCAAAAGGGCAGGTTCTGGAGCTTGTTGTGGCTGATGCAAAGCTTCTTCAGGCCCACCGGCAGGCCCATGTCATCAGGGAAGCAGCTCAGGCAGTTGTGGCTGAGGTCCAACTCTGTCAGCTGTGCAAGCCCCAGCACGGCCCGTGGGACCGCGACGAACCGGTTCCGGCGGAGGACGAGGATGCGCAGGTTTGCCAGGACAGCCGCCAGCCCGCGGGGCAGCTCCTGGAGGGAGTTGTTGCCCAGGTTGAGCAGCTCAATCTCACCCACATTATCGGGCAGGGTTATCTCATGGTTGTTCTTAGTGCTCAGAGTTAGCTGCCGAAGGTTGCTCCGGAGCTTCCTGGAGCGCAGGGCTGCATCCCTCCACAGCCTGGCCGTCCTCATATTGCACTCCTTGTCAGCCATGGTGCTGCAGAGAGACCCCTCCTCCTCGTTTTCATGGAGAGAGATCATCTATTACCCAGCCAGCATGGCAGCCTGTTCCAGCACCTTGCCAGTAGCCCTGCTCTGCACAGCAGCCGTCACAAAGTCAGCATTATTAGCGGCAAGGATAACAAAGCCGCCCGGGCAGGAGAAGACGTCTGCGTTTGAGATCGCATTAACAGGGCGGCGGTGGGCCAGCGGCTTTTCATGCGTCCCCTCCTTCTGCGCCATGGAACAGAGAACAACAGACACCTACCGCAGCGGCGGAGCGCGGAGAGAAAAGCGCGTCCCGGTGCGCGTCCTCCGGTGATGCGGCAGCCACACACTTCCCGGCTCGGGGCGAGCCGACTCCGGTGGGGTACAGGCGCTGGCTGGAGCCGCGATTTCCTCGCCGCGCACTTCGCTCTGGGTTGGGAGGTGCGGCAGGGGCAAAGCCTAAGCGGAGAGCACTGCGTCAGCGCGGACAGCCCACCTTCCCCGAGCCGGGGGGAGGACGGCGGGGGCGGCGCAGCCGGGCGGTTTTATCCCTGAAGGGTGGAGGGAGTATCGTCGGTCCAAACTCCACTTAAAGACGAGACACTGCCGATTCCGTGTTTTCTTTTTCTTTTCCGTGCTGGTGGACATCGGTTATCTTATCTTTGTCGGGGACTGCGCTTCTGTTTCGCTTTTGCAGGAGACGATCTGTTTGATGAATGGGAATTGCAGCAAAACCATCCACAAATACGCTCCCAATTACAATGAAGCTCCGCTTCTTCTTCGCTCTGATAGAAAAGGCTTATTTTATATCCGCCTCATTTTCCGGTAACATACACTAAAAATCTGTATAGCATTAACGTCCTTGTGTTGCCGGTGGACAGCCTTTTGTGTATGAAAACTGGGAGTTTGTCTCCGCGCAGTGGATATTACATGTAGGCCTATGTATACGGAAGGCTGGTAAAATCACAGGGATATTTTTACGTCAATCACCCCGTTTAATTTTACTTTTAATATGTGCAATCAACACATACTCCTGTCCTACTATAAATGACGAATAATGTATTTAACGGCAGGCATCATTTTCTTATGATGTAATGGGCACAGTGCACAGATGCGTCTGGCTGCGTCTCATGCCGGTAGAGCCACAGACGGAGTCCAAGCGCCGCCTGGTGGCCGTTGAATGACTCTTTAACAAGGAGCCCGTATATCTCCGCCTTATTGTCATAGGGATGTCAGAGTAGCTGTATCGTGTCATTGATTATATTTTAAAGCTATTTCATCCTTCTTATTCTGTCCACAAGCTTCCTGGCATAAGACAGCCAGGAATCCTCCTTTGACTACAGAAAGATCTACTATTTTCCAAACCAGATTTCCTTCTTCTAAATAATTAAACAGACCCAAAGTGCAAGCTTCATTTCCCGAAAGTGCACCATTATTGTCAGGTTAGACAGGTTGTATAATCGGTTTAAAACTGCAGCCAGGTTACGCAAACTGTGTGGCAACCAAAATTCACTTTAAATAAAATGTAACCAGCAAAAATCAACTACAAAGCTATGACCCAGTATGGACATAATCCAGTTTGCAATTATCTGCAGAACACGAGCATGTGCCCCCTAATCCCACTTTGGGCAGAGGACACGGATCAGGTGTAGAGGTGGTCAGGACAAATAAATCCTAACGTGATGTGAACATTTGTCCATTTTGCATTTAAGTATGAACACTAACAGGTCACTAGATACCAGCAGGGGTGCTGTCAGAAATACTGGACCCCCAACCCAGACTAATGCAGTCATGTTCCAAATATTTTAGGGTCCCTGTCACTCAGGGAGCGTTGCAATTGTCCTAAATTCCTCCTCTGTTTACAGTGCCCCTATTTACTGCTGTGCATTTGAAAGTACTGGTTGTCTTGGTCATGAGGCAAGTATCATGGCACCGGCACGCTAAGGCGGCTGGACAGCAGCATTAGTCTGTAACCAGCTACGTTACAGAGCGGCCACCACAGGAAGCAGACCAGGCTCTTTCTGAATGCTTTGAAGGCATTTATTAATATTGATGCATCTTTTAAAAAAATGAAAACAGAAAAACTTGACCCTTAAAACAAAATATCCATCAGTAATTACTGCTGGTTTTACTGAATGTACTGTTACTTTAATTGACAGTTCAAAGCATATTAAAACACCATCATGGTGAGGAATTCTGGGGGGGGGGAGCAGGTCTCCCCCCACATGGATCACCATAGTACAATCCATCCATCCATTATCTATAGCAGCTTGTCCTATGTAGGGTTGCAGGGGTCCTGAGTCTATCGTGGAAACTATGGGCGTAGGTTCTAACCCACATTAGTAAATCATCTTGGAAAGTGTGCTAAATGGAGACTGCTCCCACTGGCCACGCCCTCACCTCCTGGCAGGAAATTAAATTACGATATCACATATTAGGGGTGGCAGGGAATCAGGTGATGGGCAGAGTCAATCGCGACTTCCGGGTTTATGTGGGGGCGGAGCTCCCTCCACAGGGGCGGAGCTGGGCACGCTTGCCAGCTGGCCAGCGTGCATGCGCTCGTTGACGCGGATCTGGCAGCCGTCCTGCAGCATGCGCAGGGCGATGCGGGCGATGTTGCGCGAGTCATCCAGGCCGCAGTGCGGCCGGCCCTCGTAGCGCATGCCCAGCTTCTCCAGCATGCTGCTCAGCTTGGTCTGGGTCCGGGGTACCTGGAGAGATGCGGGCGGAGGGGTTAACGTCTCGTAACACTAGACCCCATCCCCGCTACCCAACACGTCGCTTGGCTCACTCCAAACCTTATAAAAGTTGCCATAGGATCTGCGGATGTTGATCCACTTCTTGGCGAACTTGGGGTAGCGGATTCGACTGATGTGGCACTGAATCTTCAAAAACTTGTTCATGTCCCAAGACCTGTGGAGGGAAGTGTTCGGGAATTTTAAGGACCGCTACCGTTTTCTGCCTGAAGATCCAGCTGACATCCTCATCCAAAGAGACTTTTTAGCTTCTAACACTAAACACAGCTTGATACTTCACTGGCATAACTCATGTCAAGCTGCTCATTCCACAGCAGACAGACACAGAAAGAGAAATAAAAGGTTCTGGCTGCTGATGCCACTCGCCGTACCCATCAGTCAGAACCGCATATTTGTACTTTGTTCCAAGTTCCTTCTTCTGAAGCCACAAAACAGCTCTACCCAGAACATCAGGGAAAACATCTGCCTTGTCCACCGTCTCCTGGGAGGAGTAAAAAGCAGGGGTGGTTAGACAGGCGGCAGGTGCCCCCCAGGATTGACACAACCGCATGATGCCCTGGGAGGCTCACCTGTGTTATTCCAGTGAGCTTCACACAGAATTCGGACAGCTGGGTGTTCAACACCGGCCTCACATACTCCTGGAAGGTGTCCTCCTGGAAGCAGACGGGGAACAGTGGCACTGAGGGGGCTCCGGGACAGGTGATCTTAAATGGGGACACTTCAACAAGGGGGCTTTGTCTTGCTGTCACAAGCTAATCTGTACCTCTACTTTGTCCTGCTACATTCTTCGCTTATATTTTGTCTCCACACATCAGTGCCAGGACATCCCCAAGAAGCACAAAGTTGGAGATAACATCCCAGAGAAGACCAGAGCCCAGCAGGACCATCTCTCACTGCCTCTATGTCACTTTCTATACATCATGTCATGTCCAGTTTTGTTTACATGAAACATAGTGGTACCTCAGAACTCAAACTTAATCTGTTCAGAACTCGGTATCGAATCCTAAAAAGTTCGGATTCTGATCGAATTTTCCCCATAAGAAACAATGGAAAACCAATTAATTGGTTCCCGGCCCCAAAAAATTACACTTAAATTTTTTTTTTAGCATGTAAACACAAAATGAACAGGATAAAACAAGAAGAGCATATACTAAATACATTTAAGCACATTTATCAAAAAAAATAAAATAAAATAACTGTATCCAAATAATGTGCAAAGTTAAAAAAACGACACCTTTTCATAATCCCAGACACTGCACTACTACCTTGAGTCACACTAAGGTTTGTATTCAATGTAGGTCCATTGTTTAGTTTTCTTATTTCTCTGTACCCACGCATACGAGTTATCTTAGATCTGCGTTCACGGTTCGACTTCCAAGATTCAGATAGGGTTCTAGGTCATTTTTTTAAAACTGGTTGGTTCGACTTAAGAAATTTGAGTTCTAATGAGTTCGAGTACTGAGGTACCACTGTACCATTGATACAGAAATTGCCTGCATTGGTCTGGGCGTCCCACCAGATGGGAGCTTGCCTGGAACAGTCAATTGGATCAGCACCTTATTACCACTTAATGGTCCATTAAGCATGGAAACACGATACCACCACACTGAGCTCCAAAGGTTAGTGCGGCTTTATTTTTCAAAGTCACTTTGTGGCACACCGCAGGGAATTAACAGTGTGGTGTAAAACACTAAAGGTGTGATTTAATAACCCACATTTGCACCACCCCCCAGTCACCCCAGAAACCTAGAGCCACTGGCTCCAGATTTATGATTATTGGTTTTATAATTAGGGTAAATGAAGCCCTTTCAGCCAAGGACCAATCTGCAGGGATGATGTCAAAACACATTCATGAAAGGCCATTTTATGTTGCTCTTCTTTTACCCCTGAACTGTAAGCCTTAACCAATATTTGGTACATACATCCTCTACCCAGGTTACAATGGGGTTACAACCTAATAAACCTATCGTAAGGCGAAAAGATCGTAAGACAAAAACATTATTATACTGTATACCAAACCTAACATCATAGCCTAGCCTACCTTAAACATGCTTAGAACACTTACATTTGCCTACAGTTGGGCAGAATCGTTAACACGAGACCTATTTATAATAAAGTGTTTAGCATCTCATGTAATTTATTGAATACTGTACTGAAAATGAAACTCATTTACCATTTGTAAAGCTGAAATACCGTAACACTGATCACCGTAACCGGCGTTACGCATCGGAGTGTCTGAACACCACCCTATACTCCATGTATGCAACTTGCTTGTTTCTGTGCTAAACAATATATTTAAAAATCATTCAAACGAGCAGCGCGCTCAGACTCACGATCGCCAGCGTGCGTGTGTTGACCAGCACCATGGGGAACTCGATGATCTCGTGCTGGAAGTCGGGGGCGTTGATCTCCTCGCAGGTGGCCTCAAAGTCCACCACGCAGATGTAGTCGTAGTAGGTGTCGGTCGCCCCACCTGCCACCATCGACTGCTGCAGCTTCTGTTTCTTGGAGTGGCTCTTTAAACGCTTGCGGAGCACATCCTTCACACCCCTGAGATGCGAGAGGGAGGGTGAGCATCACTCCCATGCCCAGAAGGGGTGGGGACGGCCAGCCCCACCCAACTGCCCCCCAAAAGTCACACCTGGTATCCAGCTTCAGCTCTGCCAGTTTCACTCGCAGCTCCTCCTTCGTCATGCGGTTGATGTGCCCGTTTGCCAGGGCGATCTCTTTGTACACGGGGTCGCTGAACTCACCCCTGGGTGGGGTGGCTCGGCTGTCACTGCAGTGCTCCGCCTAGGGTGGGGGGGGTGGTGTCGACAGCGGCAGAGAGGCTCTCAGTTGGCTACTTAAACTGACATACCACCATGGTTAGAGTGCTTAACCTGGACAGCACCCAAATCGCGTCCAAAAATGATGACAACACCCGTATACAAAGGACTATAACGGAGTATCTCCCTTAAGACGGCATGGTGAAATGATCTGCAAGTTTCATTTGGATTATCAAGTAGCGATAATCATACAAAAATCCATCAATACACATTTGAGCCGACTTCGCATTTGGAACAGGGACCCCCGGAGTCAGTATCTCGATAGTGTAGCTGTCCATACGTTACTGTATGCCTACAGTATTACTAGGTAGTTACGGACAGCGGGTCATTATACGGCTGGCAGTGCTGCTCATTCTTCATTCTCCTTCTTATGTTACACTAAGCGATACACCAGATAACGTCCTACTGCGTCCACTTTCAGGTGTCTCTCAGTCAGTGCGTATTATTCACCATGGACCTCGGACGGGATTCGATCGGCCGTAACTTACCGTAAGCCCGTACTTTTGTAAATAAATGTGTCCCTGTAACGCGGAGGATCACTCACCGGGCTTGTTTGGTCCTCACACTCGCGCACGTTCTCCTTCTGCTCTTCCATGCTTCACGGCTCCGCCGAGCCGCAGCCCGTGGGAGTCCGAAAGGCCGAGGTGAGCTGTCTACAACGAGGGCGGGACGCTTCCGACAACCGCGGTTAAAACAGGCGCCGACGAGACGACGATTTCAAACACCAGATAGCGGACATTCGTTGGCTTATACTTACACGGCGATGCGGGGGGAAATGCGCCACCTAGCGGCCCGGAGGAACGCTGACAAGTAATTGCAAGTCCTTTTTTATAATGCCACTTGTTTTGCCAAACAGCTAATAAATTATTGTTGACGTGTTTTTAGATTAAGTGACTTTGGAATGCGAGTTATTCACCTTAAAAATTTCGACCTGGTCACGATACCATTTATCATCCAGAGGGCTGCTGGCTGATATCAGGTCCTCCTGAATGAAAACGACTGGGAAATACGTTGATAAATCCATTGAAATATCCACCAGGATATTCCAACAGATAATGGATTTTTGTGCCATCGTGTGTGTGTGTGTGCTCATGTCAAACACATGAAAACAACGGAAACACGTGACATTTTATAGGTGTATCCATCCAATTAATACCAAAGCCAATTTTCCACAGTAACTGACACACGCCACAGCCCATATGCAGGTGCCACTTCCTACACTGCAGGTCTTTGGGCTGTGGGGGGAATCTGGAACAGCCATACACAGATGATGATGTAAGGGCAGGAACCACATCGCTGACCTGACACTTGACAGACGCATCTCAGCACATCCTGGAACATCCTTAGCTCTGCACTCCTACAGCACCACAGCTACACCCCAGGGCCAGACTAGCTTCTCTGGGGGCTCCTTAAGTGTTTTTAGAGCATTTTAGGGATTATTGTTTGGAGCATAAAGAGGAACGAGAGGGAATTTAAAATGTAACATCAGTAATATACTAATCAAAGTGCAGCATGCCAGTGATAATACCTTCCAAACAGGATGGGGGAGGGAATGCCATCTAAAATTTGTCAACAGGGGAAGGAAGTTAACACCATAGTGGATTAATCAATCAAATTTAAGATATAATATATGATGGATTATAATATTTTAAGCAAAATCGCAATGTAAATGGTGTATGTGTTTTGCTAAAAAACAAAAACAAGAACATCAGCAGGGGGCCCCCTAGAGCACGTGGTCCAGGGTTGTGTCCCTCCCTCCCACAAATTTTGTCCCTGCTACACCCAACCGATATGGGTTTGCATTACAGTGAGACATGACTAACAAAGCAAGCAGCACCACTGTCTAACAGCCGCTTAGCGTGCCCTGACTTCAACCTTCAAGTTCTTAGAAAAGTGATCATGGTTTGAATCACCTGAGAAAGTGCGCCTTTTCCATTCAGCCAACGCATCTCACGTCTGGGAGGCTCTCAAGTCTCAGGTTATCTGACAGACAGCTGGAAATTCCCACTATAGCACCAGTAACGTCACCCACAATGCAGATTTCACGATGGCAGCTTCCCACCTTTACGTGCCGCTCTCACAGAGAAACAGTTCATTTGACTACGGAAGAATGCAGCCACCGCCTGGCTTATCAGACAAGTCTCCCCTGTGGATGCAGGTCAGCAGGCTTATAGGGTCGCTGCCAGAGTCTACATTCCACCTGCCCTCTAGTTAAACTCCTCATTAAAGCTTGACATACATTTATTGATCAGTTGAAAAGCTTCTCAATTTCTTTGAGAAATGGCTTTAATGTGAAGTCTCAGCTGAATATTATTTCAATGCTCCTATTCAATACAAATTTGGAAGCTAGGGAGGGAGAACGCAATTTTAGTAATCACCTCAAACCTGTGGTTAAACCGAGCACTTAAATATCAAGTAGTTAGCCATAAAAGAAACCGTTTACACTTTACAGTGCAGTAAAGCGCGAGGTGGAGGCAAGGCCGGACTGACTATCAGCGATACACTCCATACTACAGGTGGAGTCGTCCTGGCCGGAGGCTTTCGACCTGCGCTAATCGCAATAAGCAAGAATACAAGCAAACAGCAGAAGCGTGAGCCCTGTGCCCGTAGCCAGAGTGATGGATCATTATGGGATACCTCATGGGACAACAAGCCATCACAAGTAATGCAGGTAAGAGTTTGCAACACCACCAAAAAAAAAGCAGGAGAATCAATCTTTATTTTGCGAATCATTTTTACATTGCATTTAAAACAGTACAAAAGCAGATAACACTATATTTGAGGGGGGGGGGGGTGTTTCCAGTCTCTCCCCCGATCAGCCTGTTCGTACGTTACAACAAACAGCAATCCCTTTTTTTTTTTTTTAGAAAAAGAAATAACATTTAAAATTGTTTGAAAGTGATTTTATTCAATGCAAATCAGTAGACAAAGAACACATCTGAACCCCATCAATGACGGCACTAGTTAAGTGCCAGTCCTTGGCGATTTGATTTAATTTTTTTTTTTTTTTAATAAATTCAAAACCTCTTTTTGTGACCAAGCAAGAAATTAAACTTTAAATTGTAATGCTAATTTGAAAAGTGCAATTGAGAATTGAATTTAAACCCACCAACATTGAGAATCCTTAACATGACCTGCCCATTTCAGTTTTAAAAATAAGCCAACGGACACAGGTGACTAGCAGTTACCTTCACTGGGCAGTCTTAACACTTTAAACAAGTGGAAGTTTGCATTCAATCATATTACAGATAAAACCATGCTACAGTGCCAAAAGCAGAACATTCAGGAAATAACTCAAACTTACAAAAAAATATATATTCAGTCAGATTAAAAAAAAATTAAAATTTCATGTACCTTTCCTTTGCCTCCAGCAAGGGGCAGGCTGGTGCAGAGCCAATGTGACAAAATCTGGCTCAGATGAGCAGCACTGGGACACCAAGCTCCAACAGCAGTGACTGACCTCATTGCCCAAGCTGCGGCATCCATGTGACACGGGCGGCCCCAACAGTTAGAGCTGACGGCTCATCGGGCCGCATTTGCCAAATGCTGGTGTGCAGGTCCATCCAGCACATGACTGGCCCACCTCACTCCACTAGGTCATCACAATCAATCCAATTGTCATTCTGTCACATATCAGTAACTCCTGTACCCCCCCCCCCCCCAAAACCGGTCTTCCACAGCTGCACTCTCCCTGGTACCATGCCCTTTAACCTGCTGGACTTAAATCCCTGAACTTGCAGTGTTTAAGGAGAAACAAGAATGATAGTTAACCATAAGCATATTTCATGAGATCCAGCAGCTTATGTCTACTTCAAAACCACCCAGGTAAGCCATTGTGCACAGAAATACACGTTGTGTACCTCAAGGACCATAAGCACCAGATCTCCTGCCTGCAGGAAGTCAACCTGCAACAATCAAGACCCACCCAAGCTATTTCATAGCGCAATCACGATGACGACTACAGGCGTTTAACAGTGGACGTCAATGATATGGTTCATGTTAAATGAGGTAACCTGCATTGCAAATTGCATATAATATTGCACAAATCAGCCACTTTGCAACTCTGCGGACTGCTGACTGCGGGAGGCAAGAACATTCGACTACTGCATCCACAATCTGAGAACACCCCTCGACCCCCCACCCCATCTCCCGAGTCCTGTTCTTCTGGAGCGAAGCCGTGAAAGGAAGTCCTCACTTCCCTTTAGTCAATAATACGGCCCAATCTCTTGATAGCCGGCATAGCTCGGCCACTCTGGGAAGATTCCGTGTGAGCAGCGGGGACTGCCATAGCGGTCAAAGTGTATGCCCAATTGGTCGAGGGCCAGCCCTTGATGGCCACTAGGGGCAGTGTTCTTCAGTGCTGACTGGATTATCCTATAATTCTGGCCATGGTTGCTGTCCCAGTAGGTGCAGCCAGCAACCTCATAGGAGACTGCAAACTCGATGCGCTCGTGCGGGTGCAACTGCTCTGGAATAGCCACCTCGAAGGAGAAGGTGTCACGGTCAGATGCTCCATAGGAATCTCTCACAAACTGGCACTCGACGTCCTCGTGGCTCTTCCACGCGTTGAAGGTCATGCGGATCTTGACGATCTTCTCAAACGACAGGTTTTTGACCTTCACAGTGCCTGCGAGGGACCTCTCCTTCAACACGCAGTGCTCCAAACAGACACGCTCCCTGTCCAACCTCTGTCGGAACTCCACGTAGTCTGAGGATGGCTGGGTGAAATCCAGGACCAGACGCCCCTCGTCCAGGAACGGGCTGACCACAGGACTCAGGAATTCTGAGATGTTGCACGGAACGTCAATGGGATCCTCAAACTCAGAGAACACCTTGACCATGGTAAGCGCTTGCCCCTTGTGGTCTGCAAAGGACACCTGCTTCTTGGCCTTGCCGTGCTCCTCATCCTCTCCAGCACGGCGCGTTTGTGGTGGCCGCGGCTTCACTCGTAGGTTGGAGCAACGGAGCAGGCACGGCCTCAGAGGCTCAACCAGCCTCGGCGCTCGCCTGCAGCACAACTCCTCCCCAGATAGGTACAGCGGTAATGCCAGATCTGCAGGCATCGCCGATTTGTGGGGCAGGAAGCCAAGCACACTGTGGGTAGAAAAACAAGGAGAGAGAGAGAGAGAGAGTCATCACACATAAACACTGCATTTCATGGCACTGGAGTTTCCAGCTGAGGGGTCAAAGCCAAGTTCATCACTTTTCCACATGTGCTTTTTTTGGAGATGTAGTATGATCACAAGATTCTGAACACATTTGTCTGTAGACACAGAGGGTCACGATTAGTGCATGCATACAGCAGTGATGTCCCACCAGACTAGGAGAGGGCAGATGTATTGCAGCAAACAAATACGAGCAGTGTAGTGAAATGGGTAAACTTCATGATCTGTTTTGAAGTTGTTAGGCTTGGACTGTATTGTGGTAATACAGCACACCATAGCAATTTGAAATTCTTACAAGAATCAAGATTTCAAAATGCTGGAATAGTGTTGCTTATGAAAATTATACAATGACTCATCCGGTATTAAGAAAAAAATGCAAGTTTGTCAGAAATTCAAGTATTTCATTGAAAACAAATCTTAAATCAATTTTTGAAAAACACAAGCTCCCATTTTTTTACTTTGAATTAGAAAAACAAGTTTTACAGTACAAGTCAACACTCACGGAAAAATTAGTATATGTTATTCCACCTCGGTAACATTTTCACAGTAACAGAACTGGTAATTTTATACTTAAGACAAAAACTCCACTTGCTAGCATAAATGCTAACAAATTATACTAATCAAATCATGGTTAAAAGGCAAACATCAGTCTGATCAATAATCAATGTGCTCTGCTTGTATCGCAGTAACAAGTTTCACATAAAAAAAAAATCTTGGTCCAAATATTTTACATTAAAATAATTTTACAGAACAGCATACAAACCTCCATATGCCTAAGATGTCATCAGTATGAGGAAGACATTTCCTGTAGTTTACAATATTGTCGGAAATAATTCTTCCACCAGTTTAAAAGGAAAGTATATGGTAACAGAATTGATGCAAGACTCCAACATTCAAGATTTAATTGACTATTTAGGCATTCTATAAATAAAATGTTACCAAAAGAAAAATGGAAAACATTTTTTATTGTACAGCAATCCATGATGGATAAAAACACTGACCAGATAGGACAAGAAATCATGTTTTTCAGCTACACAAGAGACTTTTTAAAGAAAAAAGGACCATAAGCCTGTGTTATACATGAATCATAAAATGAGAAAAAAAAATTCATTTGAGAGTAAGAAAAAAATAGATATGCAGGTACCTCCGACCCTTCTCATACAAATACTCACCATCACTATTCTATCTTGGCTAACCTCTGTCCTGAAAATCAGTGCTGCCACCTACTGGAAATGTCTGGTCAATATCCTTGCACATGCATAGTCAACGACGACCTGCATGATTTCTGTTGGATAAAAAAAAAATGTGGACCACACACACCGTCTGGCGAAAGTCCCCGATGATGAAATTTAGGTGACTTCTGTGTGTGATAAAAAGCGCACACGAAGAAGCGAAGTTCCTCGTATGAACCGGCCGTAAGTCACCCATGGCTGTTCCTCCTAAAGTGAACAGATTCATTTCAGACACGCCTGTGCCGTTTGCGAAGCGGCACCAAAAGCATACCTATTATCACAGAGGAGGCACCTCCAGAGCAATATTTTTTCATTCCAATAAATGCAATTAAGGGATTGACACAGAACACTGTAAAGAAGGAAGGGACTGGGGGGGGGGGGGGAACTAGCGGAACTGTGTAGTTACCACAAGGCACAAGTCCCACATGAGAACCAGAGATTCTGGTGAAAACCCACCATATGCCTTAGTAGCTTAGTAGCCAAGATGCTTTTGCTGTAGATACAGTTAAGCTGTGTGTTTGCGGTGTTTGCGGCTACTGGCTTTCCAGTCTAAGCTCAGGGTAAAATGTTTTCAGCCAAACCACACTGATAACCCATCAAGGAAGGGCAAGCAGACTATAGAAATTGCAAGCTGCATCATTCAGAGGGGAACACGTTAGAAAGCCTCTCTAACACTTAGTCCCGACAGTGTAAAAACTACTTTATTATTGCAAGTTCACAGTCCACTGGATGTTGCTCAAAGTCTAAAAAGGTTCATCCCTAATTTTGGATTTCAAATGCACTTGTTATCTGACTTCAACCTGTGGGCCCAAGATGTTTATATTGTTATGGGAATATAAATTGCGATAAGCTCGATGGACGGTACCGGAGTTTACGCTACGATGGGCTCCGCACCCCGCCTGGGCTGAAATGCATTGAGCGAGCAGTTACATTCATTTGAAGCCTGTAAGAGGAGAGGAGAGTACCAGAGATACAAACTATGGACAGCTGGCTGACGTGAGATTTTCAATTCGACACAAGTCTGCACGCACATTTATATGCATGCAAGAATTTTATTACCTTGTAAATAGTCTGTGGGGTTTGCAAACTACCACAACGCTTTTGATGAAGCTAATTTTAAGTTGACATATAACATAGGTTTGAAGGAATACTTCTTGCGTAAGCGTCACTGAAGTACAGTAGTCCGCGCCTGAGCTCCCTTATTGAACGTCACTAGTTAGTCTCACAAAGACATCGTCCTTTTCCAAGCCTATATTCTGGCACTACTGTAGCTATTCTATGGAGTTGCTTTAACGTCATTAATTATGTAAAAGGTTAAGGCATTATAATAAGACCCTGTAACAGTATAGCCTACCACCAACGGCGATCACTAGAAAATGAAGACGCTCTAACAAGAATGAGAGCCGGAGTTATTCGTACGTTTATTAATTTTGCATTTTGTTTCTCTCTAAACAGCCATTTGTGATCGACTCACTACAGAGGGCGATCCACGGTCATGGTAGCCTATATATACACCGTACTGTACAGTCATTTCGATGTGGGCCGCAAGCGAGAGCATAAACTGTCCTGTAGCAGTTATCTTCATGCTTATAATTAAAGACTGATCACAGTATCGAACATGCCATGTAGAAATCTGAAGACCGGCAGATAAAAGCAGAACATACTGGTTTATTTCCTCGTCGGATATGGACATCGATTGGACGGTACTCAAATAAATAGACAAACAAAAACTTTAATTATTAAAACCGCATAATGTACATTTCTGGTGTATAACGCGACACTTACATGTTAAGCCATCTTCCACAAAACACACAGAATATTAAATGCCTCAAACAGTCTGGATGCGTTTAAAGGGGAGATGGTCTGGTAATTTCGGCAGTTTCTAACAGAAGTTGCACTGGGTTTGCAAGTTACATTTCGGAAAGCACTGCCCCCCCCCCTCCTCCCTCAGTCCAACTTCAAGACCGTCAACCATCATAGGGTTTCATTTCCTAGTGTATCAATTACTGATTGGTAAACAGAAAATATTACCTTTGGCAATCCATTCATTGCGCATTTCACAAAACAAATTTATCTACGCGTCCATAGTTTGTGTTTCTTCCTGGTTTTACCAGCCAAGCGGGTTACTGAGTATAATTTCCTGGTTTCTATTCAGACTGATACGCGCACAGAAGCTGTGACACTACACTGCAATGTGCGCCCGTTTTAAAAGGCAGGGACGCCGCATGTGGAGAGGACGCCGCCACACCAAGCCAAAGCACCCCCCAGAGGGCCAGAGCAATGCCTCTTAGCGTCTTAATCAATCAGCTTCTTCTCCTTGGGCGTCTTTTTTTTAAATCGCTAGCTTTGCAAATTAAAATAAAAAAGGTAGATGAAGACCAAGACCAACGCAGAGGTTATACCCTTAGATTATTACATGGTAAAGGACAAATATAAACAGAAATCACTCAAACAATACTTTGAAATCCGTGCACCAAGAGAAGCATTTGTAAATAAAGGCTGCGGAGACAAAGGAAACCGGTAAACCTAAATTAAAAGTGGATGCAACTAAAACGTAAGCACAAACAAAATAATCTATTACAGTTAATTAATTATTGGGGCATACCACCCCAGCCAAACTCACCTGGTGCAGTTCATCTGAAACATTTATGAACGTGAGCAGAGGTGACCTTACTCCCCCGAAATGCCGCACCGTGTGAATCTTAACTTTCGACCATAGGTTAACCTTTACAAAGTTCAATAAACGCCTCGTTAGAGCCCAGCTTGGTCAAATAGGCCATGGCATCTGCACCCCGGCTTGGGAGCAGAACAGGCTTTCTAGATCAAATTGCGTTCACGTGGACGCGTCCCGACAGCCAATCAGCAGGAGGCGGGCAGGCGTGACACTGAGTCCGAGGGAGCGCCGGTCAGTGCGCATTCACGCGGTGCGCGCCACCCGCGGGGTTAAAGATCGCCGCTTTCACCCCCACGGACAACTGCGTCGGAGAGCATTGTTTATACTGATCATGGGCTTTCAGGAGCACGTGTGTCATAGTCATACAGCTTATGCAGACCTTGCCTACGGGCATCATGTTAAATATGAGGCAAGTAAAGGAAAACTGTAGCTGAGAACTGATTATATGTTCTGTTACTTAAGATAATATGCATCACGCTGTATTTAAACCGCAAGACACATGCCAGTGTTAGATTGACCTGCCTGAGCGTCTGATCGAAACGTGTTTGAAAAACGCCCTTTTATGAAGACGCCTATAAACGACCGCCGAAGTTATGAGACTATATATGCTTGAATTGCAGCTTCAATTAGGATATCAACACGTTAGATCGCTCGTTGTAAAAATGGACGAAAGAGTAACGAAATCACGCAAAAACCGTTATTTTCAAGGGGGCGTGTGTGACACAGGCCTAAGTTTAAGATATTAATCTGTATGCAGATTATCCTTAAAATTCCCACAAGAGTTACCAATTTATCTAACACAATATCTATACTGAGCAACTGGGCCAGTCATTGACAGCCCTATAGTCATGTATTACAATGGAGGTAGGGGATAGATGTTCGGTTATTAATGTTATAGCGTTATATAAGACTTTATATAAGACTATAAGTCTTATAAGACTAGCTCATATATTTTTATCTGGAGAGGACAGTATACCTAATTCACGATTTGCATTCGGAATATTTATCTCGGGATAACTAGATTCTGTACGACATCAGAGAATTTTCAGCGAAATTAATTTATTAATAGGCCTACTGCATGCAGGAGCGTAGGAATATTTAATTTGACTTCATTTATCTCCCCAATACATATACCTTTGTATCTAAATTATGAAGTTAAGTTGTTACTCCCCCCAATATCAAACTTTCTCCGACGCCGTTGACTGTGTAGGACAAATTTATGGCACAGTGATACGACTAAATAGCCCACTGTCATATAATAATTAAGGCTACGATTTTGGCGGCGTTCTGATTTAGGGAATTAGCATCCATAATAAATTTTAAGGCTCCGGTCGTAGTAAATGGTAAATAATCGGTAGGCGTATATCTGAATAAAAATGCCACCCATTCAGTTAAATTTGTATATTTCCGTCCAATGATGTGCACTTTTCAAGTTGCAGGCGTACATTAAGCGTGATCGTCGGT
>JAODUD010000117.1:20970571-20981196 GCA_026784285.1 Stomatorhinus walkeri
AACCCCCCCCCCCCCCCCCCCCCCAGTAAAGACGCAGCCTCCCTATCCATTCATCACTAATTACTCCCCTACTGCTGAGCACAACTACGAAAGCATTAAAAGACCAGAGCAGCACACTGGGAATTCTGAGTCTCCTCATTCTCTGCCATTGTCTGACCTGGCAGCATTCATCTTATGCTGGTTTTGCACTCTGACTGGTGTAATACTGTCACTCTTACAGTTGACTGTTGAATTGTAATGTTTTTGTCATATTTCTGCCTTTGGGTGGCCTGCATGTTTTTGTGTGTGTGTGGTTCTTTATAATCCTTAATCATCGGAACTGATGGTCAGAATCAAAGCATTCATATTCATGTGGAAATCACAGACATTGACGTCAGCCATGTTTTCTGTCGTGTATCAGACAAAGTGGGCAGGATGGCTCATTCCCACAGTGCCTGGACGCTTTTCATTCCCTCTTAACAGGACATTTCTCAGATCAGTCACTAGAGGGCGGAGTGAATTAAATTGTGTTTGCAGTTTCACATTCTTTTCCGTGTTTTGAGTGTGTGATGCTGTGTTGGGTGACACACAAGCTTGAATTTACGAACATCAATATAAATGTGATACACTAATAAGTATTATCCCTGAATTACCACAAATCACCATGAAAATGTAAAAATATGCATTTTCAGACATTGTTTAAACACTTCTATAATGTGTAGTAGAACAGAGAGAATAAGCAGTATGGTGTTACATACACAGGTACCTCCAGCAGTGCACTGATAATGGGAGTTTGGGGTCCTTTTCATGCATTCATGCATTTCTGCTTCCTATATTCTCACTGAGTTAAGAAGCTGTTTTCTCACCATCCTTCTACTGGCTCAAAGACAAGAGCAAGAGCTGATCAGAGACGTCTTACAGTAGTAATTAGTTGCAAGCAGGACAGACAGCATTGATAGTGGGACTATAGGGCAGACACACAGACACAGGACCTGGAGATGTGCTGAGGTCACCGTGACTTACACTCAACCCCCTCCATCTCTGTGACTCATCCTTGGCCGTAAATTATTCTGACTCCGAACAGGAAATTGCCTTCTTGACGTCTTTGCTAAACGTTTGTGCCGGTGTCCTGCGGCTTTTTCCCGGTTGACATTTCAGCTGCCTGCGATGATGTGAATGCTTTGCCCCCCCCCCCCCCTCCACCTCCCCTCTGCAGAGATTCACAGGCCGCAATGAGATCCCACCTCTCTCCCGGTCAGGAGACAGCAGAAAGCCATATATTCCTGGTGCGCACCACCTGCTGGATGAAATCATCTCCCTGCTCAGAATGAACAAATTATTTCATGTGAACCAGACAATGCTGGTTACGTTCAAATGAAATAGTCACTCTTGAAGTGTCGTCCTCTGCAAGGGTGCTTTAGCTCCCCCCTGTCAAATTAATTATATTTTTCTTTCAGGGAAATGAATTAACCTGTATGACAATACAATCACGTAATTATTTACTGATATCTGAGATTATCTAGCTAGGGAATCAGGTAGAAAACAGGGGAACAAGTGTATCTAAAGCTCAGATAAGGTCATAATTGACTCTGGTTCATCAGAGCGATATGAAGGGCTCCCATTGAACTAGAGAAGCACTGCTGCTGTTTTCTCTCTGTCTGAGTGACCTGCCACAGACAGAAAGACGACAGGGCTGAAGTGACCTTCAGTAGTGAGGGTGCCTCACTGAAACACTCACATTTAGTTGAGATTCACATGTTCTGCCATTAGCTGATTCAACAACAATATATCCAGAGAAGCTCAGGTTCAATGTCAGTTCAAAGGTACAACTGCAGGGATCCTGGGAAGCAGCTCACATGGAAATGTAAGTGATCGCTGCATCCCCCACTCCCCTGGGGCTGTTTCCTTCGTAATGAAAGTATAAATAAATCGCAGGTGCCATTTCATAATTCCAGCACAGTTTTTGCCTTTTATTTCTCTATAAATGTTTATCCTGTGACCGCTCGTCCCTCCCCCCAGTCTGATGAAAATGGTTGAATATCCAGGGGGCAAATTGAAAGAGCACAACATGTGTAATATCTGCAAAGGAGGATAACAGAGAAGAGCAAGGAAAGGTGGAATTTCAAAATGTGTTTTTAATTAAGGGAGGCAATCGCCTAATTATGCATGCAAAGATAGCACATATGTGTCTTCCATGTGCAGTTTCCATGGTAACCGAGCCAGGCATGCTAAGGAGCGTCTCGACATCCTGCCCCTCTTTGAGCTGAAACCATGCGGAGAAGCAGTCAAAGGGAGCCTCTGTTCGGTGTTTTCACGGATCCACCACCTTGGGGAGACAGTGGTACCAATGAGGGACACACACATACACACATACAACATATCTGTGAATTAGTTGCCATGACAGCAGAGTAATTTTTACATGGAAAGGGCCTTGGGTTCTTCTTGTAGGTTTAACTGCAAACTGTGAGAATGTGTTACTGATGCATATACAGTACCAGTCAAATATCTGGACACATCCACTCATAAAAAGGCTTATTTGTACCATTCTTAACAGTTTAGAATAATTATAAAGGCATTAAAACTATAAAATAACATATATGGGATTATGCACTGACCAAATAAGTATTATAATATACACATACACACACACATACAGCTTTATGGGGTGGGATTCAGAAGGTTGCTGGTTCAAATCCTATGATCAGCAGAGTGATGCCACCATTGGGCCCTTAACCCCAATTGCTCCAAGGACTGGTTGGCCCTGCTTTTCCCTCTATGCTTGTTCCATGAGGCGGCCTCCTGGCATGCTTTTCCAGCTGTCCTGAAGGAGGTTCCATGTATATGCTGAGCACTCATTGGTCACGTTTCCTTCACAAAACCATCTCTACTGTGTTTAGGTCAGGTGGCCAGGTCAAGTGATGCAACACTATCACTCTCCTTTATAGGGGGCTTGGTGTGTCCAAACTTTTGGCAAGTGCTGTTTGATCCTGATTTGAGGTGCGTTTCATTGCTGCACAGCTCACATTAATCCAGACTCAATCCTCAATCCCCCACTGACTTTACATACAGGTGTACTTATCGCCTGTAATCTTATGTGCACCTGCTGAAACCTCTTATTTATGTTAAGTGTGCTTTTCAGAGCTGGAACCTTCAGGTTTAGAAAGTAGAAATCCAGACCAAGATGTTCTTTCAACCAATCAGTTGACTATAAGAAGTAATGTTCACAGAGGACTCAATTGGTTGGTTGAAACAAAATCTTGGTCTGGATTTCTACTTTCTGAACTTTCCACCTCTGGTGCTTTTATTTATTTAATTTGTGTCCTCCAGCAAATAAGCAGAGACATTTGAGACAGAGATTCTAGCTACTCATTTAACGTTCAATGCAGTATTATTATTATTTTCTATTGCAAATGAATGGCCTACACATGGGTTAAATGTAAAAATGAAAATATGAAGCAAAGAGGGGAGTTACTGGGAATGTTTGTGAACCAAAAAGCGTTTCTGTCTCCTAGAGAATGACGATCAGTTGATTTGCAGAAAGAAACTTATCCAGAGGAAATGAATTCCAGGGCTCTGATTCATCACATGAGAAGTCAGAAAATTCTCACGGTGATATTACAGCTCCAACAGGCCATAACCTCGTCGCTATCGTGTCCCATTTCAACATGTTCTGATGGACTGAGTCCCAAAGCAGGGGCAGCGATGTCCCCCGCAAGGTAGAAAACAGCCTGACCACATAAATTACCACGGCTACACCAGGGTCTGCCAATTGGTACAAGGCCACTAAAAGGCATATTTATGCAGGTTTAAATCTGGGCTCAGGTTACAGTTATCTAAATGGTGTATAAGAAAACTACCTTTGATACATCCACACAATGACAGGCAGGATAACAATTGGGCCACACTTTGTTAAATTATGATGGATTACCATAGTGCTTTGCAACCAGACAGCTTGTTAAGATCCCACACGTGTGACTTCCTAACAGAGAAGTACTATTCTTCTATATTTATTTGGGTGGATGCATTGACTTTCATCACCAACTTTGGAGGTATGTGAAAGGTGAGGGCACACAGTGTGGAGCAGAAAACAGTGGTGGGTGGGGCCCAACAAATGTAGTGGAGCTTCTTAAGAATGACTACTATTGGCCTGCCTGATCAGCTGCCATGGGTTGTCTGTCAGCCAACCTCACTGTGCTTAACGAGCCCTGAAGTCTGGTCTCATTATGGAGCCCACACACCAGCAGCCATTCGCAATGCATAACCTCCCTCAGACCCACCTTCAGAAGCACCTCCCTGTCAGAGCGTTTCTCACCGACAATGTGTGTGCCAGCCGACCTTCAAGCACGCTCACGCGATGACAGATTGATTGGCACCTCCTCTAAAGAGACAGGCGCATGAAAAAGGATGGTCTCAGCAAAATTCTGCTGATAAATAAATTGATTCTTTGCCAGACATATTTTGCTGTGGACAGGACTGTCCAGTAAGCAATAACAATAAACAATGAAAGATAAGGGTGTCTGTGATGAGGTGATTTACTGTGTCACCTAGCCCTACTGGACAAACAGTGCTGAAACCCCGAACAGCTCCAAGGGAGGGGGCAATGACACAGCAAAACATAAGGCTCACAGCACAGATCATGTGCAACACCTGAATAAACACTTATTTGTTTTTTATTCTCCTGAAAGAGATCTGTGTGTGATAAAGTAGTAGACAACAAACTCTGGTCATTCTGTATGCTCGACAGCATGATTAAGTTGTTCTGGAAAACTTTACTGTGATGGCAGGTCGAGGTTCCTTCCCATAACGCACACAGATGTTCGCGGAGTCCATATAGCAACCCTACAAAAAGTTTTAGCTGATATCTAGGATTCATTTGATAGTCGGGATTCATGATGTCGTGAGATTTTCTCTCAGCCAAAATATCTTAAGGTCAAACACGTGGTTCTTAGTCACGGGCACAGTATGTTTTAAAATTAATTCTCAAATATAATCTTAAAATTTTAATTTCCCGGACGAATTGTTGGCAAGTGCAGGTGGCAGCATAGTGTCTGTTAGAGAAGAAAACGAAGAAGACGACCGGAAGCACGGCCATTTTCCCGGAAGCCAGTGGAGCTGTTTTGTTGCCAGAGGGATTGTTGTGAAAATGGCGGCGTCTCGTCGCTCGTCTCAGCAGCAACAGCAACAGACCCTGTCGTCTCCTCCTCGGAGCGCCTCCCTCTCGCTCACCCCTCCGGGCTCTCCTCCGGGACCTGTGGGTGCAGCGATCTTGGCTCCTGCGGGCGCCGATCAAGACGGCGGCGGGGATTCAGAGGTAGCCCCGGCCTCCCCGGACCTGCCCGCCCCGGGCCTCAGCGGCAGCGGCAGCAGCGGCTCCAGTGGCTCGAGCTCCACCGCGAGCGGCGGCTCCAGCCCGGACTCGGGCGGCTCCAGCCCGGGGGCCGGCGGCGCTTTCCGGGAGCTCTTCGAGGCCTGCCGCAATGGCGACGTTTCCCGGGTGAAGCGGCTCGTCGACTCGGTGAATGTGAACGCCAAGGACATGGCCGGCCGCAAGTCCACCCCGCTGCACTTCGCCGCAGGTCCGCACCGCGCTCCGCCGTCGGGGGGTCCGGGGGGGGGGGGCTGCATGGGGGCAGCGATGGCTGCGTGTTTGTTGGATGGGTGACCGTGTTTACGGAGTGAGGGCGCCTCGTTTGAAAATATCGTTATTATTATTAATTTAAACGGGGACCGAACCACGTTATTTTCTTCCTTTGCTGGTATGTTTTACATTCGTTTATTTGTTTTGGTACCGGTGCACTCGTTTTGGAAACTGCTCCGTTTATTTTTACAGCACGAAATAACACAGAAACACCATAACGCAAAAACGCTGTAAAACAACGCGAATGACGCTCCCCGTCTGTCAAAGACATAACGGCGTTTCTGTAAAATGTGACGGATTAAATCCGTCAGTTTAGGAATAACGGGGTCCGCATTCTCCCGTATTTACTGTAGTTTAACAGTGTAAGCAACGTGCAGCTTCATACAATCATGCCATGCAATGATATAAAACACGCCTGGCTCGGTTCGGTAATGGTACTAGGCGGATCACGGTTAATACAACTGTATACCGTGCTAGTGCATTTCGACAGTTGTGTTCTCCGTTTGCATTTAATGTGTTTTAAATAAAAATTTGGCGTATGTATGAAATAAAGATATGCCTGTTGTCACTGATTTAACTACACCAGGAGGATTATGCGAAATTACGGCAACGCGGTCACTTAGTCGTTACGACTGTGAACTAAGACAAGATAAAAACAGACTCGACGAATCTCAAACTACTTTAAAATCCAAAGCTACCTGGCGTTTTGGCAACGAGATTTCGGAAGTTTCAACAGAAGCTCTTCTTGTATGATTGTTTTTGACTCGTTAATTACAGATTCGAACTATAAATTTGGCTGGATTCCTCAAAGGAAATAACCACAACTGGGTTTCACTATCTTGATGTGTTCAGGCATTGCTCTCCACAGGGACTAGGCTGTACGCATAAATAATGTCCATGTAATAAATGCGTACCTAGGAATGTTCTTATAATGTATATAAGGACTGGAATTTGGTGAATTAATGTTCCCGTGACTGTTCATATTAAACAGGAGAACGTATGGTCCTTTTTAAAAAGCAGTGCAAACATGCTTTGCTATGAATATTTCAACAGGATGTCGTAAAAGCCCTTATGCAGTTCAGAACGTCTTTGAGGCCTTAAAAGAACCATTTTTAGCCAGCTGTATATAACAGAGGCATTTGGCTCTGAGCTGGAGTTTTCCCTGTGAACATCATGTAATCCTCTTGGGAATACGGTGGCTTGGGAATGCTGAAATCAGTCTGCCAAAGATTGCTAACTTTGGTAACCCATATCATCAGTTCGGAAATAGGGATTATTAACACTTTAAAGAACTAGTTTTGGTAGGTGTGTGGCTTAGTTTTTTAAAAATCAAAATGGTGTTTGTTGTGCGATCTGTGGTAAAATAGGTGTAGTGATGGGTAAATCTGTCGTCTGCTTCTGGTAAAGCCTGCTGCTTTCGGTTTGATTTCTGAAGTCACCATTTGCCTCTTGGTTCCTGATCCTCCAGGGTTTGGCAGGAAGGACGTGGTGGAGCACCTCCTGCAGACGGGTGCCAATGTGCACGCCCGCGACGACGGTGGGCTGATCCCGCTGCACAATGCCTGCTCGTTTGGCCACGCTGAGGTGGTTGGCCTACTGCTGTGCCAGGGAGCAGACCCAAATGCCCGTGACAACTGGAACTACACACCCCTGCATGAGGCTGCAATCAAAGGCAAAATCGACGTGTGCATTGGTAAGCGCTTCCCCTGGAAACACAGCCCTGTGCTTGGTTCCATGTTGCACAGGATGCCCCTGCATTTATTTCATTCTGCATCCTTCATTGAGTCTTTTAGCCTAGGTGCTTTTTTCATCACTGTTTGTCAAGCTGTTTTGTGCTTTGTGGTAGTAGTTACCCTTTGCAGCTTTGGTTTAATTGGATGCATTTTAATCTGCAATTGACTGAATGCTCACTATACTGGTAATAATAATAATAATAATAATAATAGATACTTTATTGATCCCTGTGGGGAAATTGTCTTTACGCCTCCCTCAGCTTGCTCTCCTTTTTAAATTAAGTTGTCTGCGAAGGGCAGCCACCCGTAGTGGTGCCCAGGGAGCTGGGGGTTAAGGGCCTTGCTCAAGGGCCCCTGATAATAACAATAACAATAGCCACAATAATAATAACACAATCATTTATATAGTGCTTGGGTCACAAAGACGCTTACATAGAATAAAGTAAACATAACAAAACGACAAAGCAGAATATGGGTAAGGAACATTAAAGGCTTGAGCAAATGAAAAGGTTTGCAGCTTGTGTTTGAAATCTGAGACCGAGACAGATAGATGGATGACAGATAGACCACTGTTGGACTGCTACCATTGTGGTAAAATGATTTTCCCAGGGCTCTGAAGGGATTTTCTATATTTATATGCAGTACTGTGCAAAAGTCTTAGGCAAGCAAAGAAAATGTAGTGTTTAAATTATCTTTGTTTGTGTAACAAATGTATATCTGTAAAAGTGCGTTAGCTTAGCCGTTTTAAAACCTCTGCTAAAGTCGGCCCTCTATTTACAGCAACCATCCAATACACCCATGTTTTTTTTTTTACTCAATCACGAGCACACCTAGTTTGGGTAATCAATGAGTTAATTCACTAATTAAGTTTATTAATGAATTGGGCTCATGATGAAATTTAACAAATACATGGAATGACTGAGGTGCCCCTGAGCAAAGGTTTGGGATCTAAACCTTCCATCCAACGAGGATCTAACTATATTTTTGGAAAACAGAAGGATCTCTTGTTTATTCTTTATTGTGTTGCGGTTAATTTGCCTAATGTCAAATTGTGCTGCCATTTGAGTAGATATACAGATATACAGCTTTAAACATTTTCTTTGACTGCCTAAGAATTTTGCACAGTATTATGTATGCAAATGTGGGTGTATGTATGTATTTGTATATACTATATATTATGTATGTATAACTAATGAAGCAAATTGCCTAATCATTGGTGTCAGAACAGACTAAACATCTGTGACTGGTCCTCATGTGTGGTAATGAATGACTCCTGCTTTCTTGGCGTACCTCTGTATTTTCTTGTCGCTAGTCTGCATTTAAGACGTCAGCAGCTGGGAAACGTGAGTGGCTCGTCTTACAGCTGCACCGTCGGTGTGGGGACCGACCTTCCCTATGTGCCTGTTTTCTGTCTTTGTGCTTTATCTGATGTAATTACCCAGAAATTCAAATCTGTTCTGGAACCGTTTCTATTCCCGAGGAATGAAGTTCTGCCATGAAAATAATTGAATTATTGTCCCTCAAGAGTGTCTGCGGTTGTGACAGTCTAGTCCGGTTCCTTTTATGATTTACACAGATCTGTACTGTTTTGCAGTATTTGATTTGTTTTTCCCATTCACCACAGTTTACATTGCGAAAAGCATCGTATGATGTAGTGTCTTAGTACAGCAGTGAGTCGCAGCGTCTGTGGTCAGCACAGGGGTCTGCATCGCAAAGCTTAGCTATATCTAAAACCATAATGGGGGTATTGATTTGTGAGGAGGGGGGACCTATGAACAATTTCTGGAGCATAATTATTTTTTAATCTCTGAGGAACCTTAAGGAAAGCGAATGATAAATCTCTAGAGTGCATACCATGAGAGAAAATCTTCCCATCAAACACACCAGATAAGGCATATTTTGGCCCCTTAAAATGGGACGTTTAGCCGACACGCATTATTCATTAGTTTCATGTTGAGCTTGGGTCGGGGGAATAACTGGTTAAATGAGTGTCTCTTTGCTCCATGTCAGTCTCCGTGTAATTCGACCTGCTTTGTGTCCTCTGCGCCTGCACTCGTGTCCTGCTGCCGTAGGTGGGCTTTTCAGCTGTAGGTCGGGATGTCGGTGGCATCCTGGGTTCGCCCGCCGGGGCTGAAATGCACCCACCGGGCTCGCCGATGGTTTGCTTTGCAGTGCCCGCTGGGCCGCTCGCTCACTGGATTCAGTCTAAATGTCGGGGGCGTAATGATGCCCTTCTTTTCATTTCCGCTTCTCCATTGTTGCGTGTTATTTATTTGTTTGATGTGGGCAAACGCCGCTCCTCCTCTTTAACTGCCGCGGGCCGCAGTCCCACTGTGGGTGTCCTGCCGCCGCCCCAGCTGTCAGAGGAAACGCTAGGCCCAGTTTCGGCTGCTGACGTCCATGTTCTCCCTAATAAATCACAGAATGGAGCAGCATGGGAGGGCCACAGAACATAACGAAGGACGACCTCGCTTTGTGCAAGGTGACTGCCCCAGTGCTACTCCTGGTCCCTCTGAAAGCGGTGCAGTGCTGTCACAAACACCTCACACAGCTGGCAGTGATTCTGTGGTTTTGGAAACTCTCACTGCATGACTTCAGAGGCACAGGTCGCCCGAAGAACCCTGCGCTTGATCTGACACCCAGCCGATCACGGGAGAGGATATTTTATCAGATTCGCCATGTCCCGTGGCGCTGTTAAACGGAACGGTGATGACAAATGTCTCTTAGCAACATAGGGTCGCATTTGCCGTTTCAAATTATCTCTAGTAACAGTGGAGTTTGGAGTGGGGACCTGGCATACTCCAGTGGAGAGTGACGGGAGCGCAGCGTGTACCAGCCGGGAGGCGAGTCCTTTTGGAAGAGAGCGGCCTATCGGCAGGCAAGGGCTTGGATGTGTAGACGCTCATTTTCACTAACCTGGCTGTGCCATTCCTCTCAGCCGTATTGCGTTTCCGTGAAATATATCCAGCACTAGCAGATTTAATTTTTTTTATTAACTACACTGTGGGGGCTGGTTGGACAGCGTTCTGCCATTGTACTGTCTCAGGCGCTGCACCCTGTGGCAGGTCAGGCGCGTCCTGACAGCTGGGTTTTGTTTTTGTTTACATAACCTTACATTTTTTGGATGGGGTACTGGTATTTCATGGGGGGGTGTCGGCAGTAGCTTCACAAAGGTATGGGTCGCAGTGTCTCCTCCTCTACTAGCTTGATTGATTTTATCCTATCTTGCTGAAAACTCATCCCCCCCCCCCCACCCGTTTAAAATGCAGTTGAAA
>JAODUD010000117.1:21006198-21017023 GCA_026784285.1 Stomatorhinus walkeri
ACCTGCCCCCCCCCCCCCCCCCACTCCTACAGCTGGTTACAACAACCTGGAGGTGGCGGAGTACCTGCTGGAGCATGGGGCGGACGTCAACGCCCAGGACAAGGGGGGGCTGATCCCTCTCCACAATGCGGCTTCCTATGGGGTGAGTATAGCTGCCCCCCGTCTGGTCTCAGGGCACACCTCTCGTCCCTGGTACCGACCCACGTCGCCTTGGCTCTAAGCTCGTATGTCGTGCGTTGTGGAAGATTTTGGATTTTCAGCTTGCAGTTGGACTAAATACAGTTTGTTGCTGTCATTAACGCATGTGAGACGCTGTTCACCCCCCCCCCCCCCCCAGCACGTGGACATTGCGGCACTCCTCATCAAGTACAACACGTGTGTGAATGCCACGGATAAGTGGGCTTTCACCCCTCTTCATGAAGCGGCCCAGAAGGGGCGTACCCAGCTGTGCGCGCTGCTGCTGGCTCATGGAGCTGACCCCACCATGAAGAACCAAGAGGGCCAGACGCCACTGGACCTGGCCACGGTACATATTCACATGCACACTAATTTCTTGTGTGACTCTGGTGACGTCCCGCTAAAGTGGTTGCTCTCTGTCGCAGGCTGATGACATCAGAGCTCTGCTGATGGATGCCATGCCTCCTGACGCCCTTCCCAGCTGCTTCAAGCCCCAGGCCACAGTAGTCAGCGCCTCTGTCATCTCCCCGGCCTCCACGCCCTCCTGCCTGTCCGCTGCCAGCAGCATCGACAACCTGGCAGGGCCCCTGGCCGATCTGACTGTGTCTGGGGCCTCGGGGCCCGCTGACGGCGCCACCGGTTCAGACCGCAAGGAAGGGGACAGTGAGTAGCGTGCTGGGCTTTGGGGATCGGCGGGTTAGGGACTTCTGCTCTGGCAGTTAGATAAGTTCTTTCCAGTCTCTCCAGTTGACCCATTGTCTGCTTTCCCATAGCCATTCTGGACATGAACATCAGCCAATTCCTGAAGAGCCTGGGCTTAGAGCACCTGAGGGATATCTTTGAGAGGGAACAGGTCTGTCGGTCATTCTCTGTCTGTCTGTCGGTCATTCTCTGTCTGTCTGTCGGTCATTCTCTGTCTGTCTGTCGGTCGGTCATTCTCTCTCACACAACCCTATGTCCTCTGCTCTCAGTCCCTGTCTCTGATTACCCATGTACCTTTCCTCCTCAGATCACGCTGGATGTACTGGCTGACATGGGCCATGAAGAGCTGAAGGAGATCGGGATCAACGCCTACGGTCACCGACACAAACTCATCAAGGGAATGGAAAGGCTGCTGGGGGGCCAGCAAGGTGGGTGGGAGGTGTAGGGCGTGTCTGTTAGCCTCACTGGAAGGAAGACTGAGAAATGGTGGCAGGCTGAATGGGATATTGATGGGGGTACACATCCGCGTTGATAGAGGGAGCCCCAGAATCACAGACAGTTTCGTTTCAGGTGCCAACCCCTACCTGACGTTCCACTGTGCCAACCAGGGCACGGTGCTCATAGACTTAGCCCCTGATGATAAGGAGTTCCAGTCGGTGGAGGAGGAGGTATGTGGAGTTGAGGAATCCTAGATTTCTTCTCTGACCATTACCGTGGAGTCCAGGCTGATTGGATATGCTGGTGGAGCTGCATGTGTGCAGTCATAGGCATGCTGTTCTTTGCACCTCTGTGAGCTGCCTGCCCACCTTTGAACTCCTCTGCCCTTCTGTCCCACAGCTGCAGAGCACCATTCGGGAGCACAGGGACGGGGGCAATGCAGGGGGGGTGTTCAGCCGCTATAACATCCTCAAGGTGAGGCCTGGCTAAATTCGCATTAATAACCGGGTATGTGCTGCTGGCATCACCTCAGTGTGCTTCCATGAGACTCACGTCTGTCCGAAAACACTGCAGATCCAGAAGGTGGTGAACAAAAAGCTGCGGGAGAGATATGTCCACCGGCAGAAGGAGATCGCCGACGAGAACCACAATCACCACAACGAGCGCATGCTCTTTCATGGTAAGGACCTCCTGCGTTCTCCATCTGCAAGTCTGGCCCCTTCTGGTGTGGGAAAACATGTTTTCGTTCATAGAATGACTATTTTTTCACTTTGACAACAAACTAGTAAATCTATTCAGAGTGTGTTTGGAATCAAAATGAGCAGACACTAAGCTGCCTGAAGAGGGTCACTTGTTGAAGGGTATCCCTTATTTAGAGTCAAATAAATGGTTTCGTCCTCTATTCTGGACTACATCGAAAGAAAGGCGTTTTTCTTTTAACAAATCCAGACCATCATCTCTGTCTTGACATGTCCCTCTTGAACTGGATCTGGTGCCCTTGGTTTCAGGGCTGACCAGTTACATGTTAATTAACCTTCTGATGTCTCCCATCTCAACCAGGATCCCCCTTCATAAACGCCATCATCCACAAAGGGTTTGATGAGCGCCATGCCTACATTGGTGGCATGTTCGGCGCTGGCATCTACTTTGCGGAGAACTCCTCTAAGAGCAACCAGTACGTGTATGGCATTGGCGGTGGTACTGGTTGCCCCACCCACAAGGACCGCTCCTGTTATACCTGCCACAGGTACGGTTTCTGCCTTTCGTGCTTTGAGAGAGTGGGATGGGAACAGTGATGTGTTCCCGGTGCTCTGGAAACGGTGCTTGGGTTGGGTGAATGAGCCATGTGTGTATATAACTGTCTGACAACCGTGTGTCCCATCGCCTCCTTGCAGGCAGATGCTGTTCTGCAGAGTCACATTGGGCAAGTCCTTCCTGCAGTTCAGTGCCATGAAAATGGCCCACGCCCCCCCAGGCCACCACTCTGTCATCGGCCGACCCAGTGTCAATGGTCTGGCCTATGCGGAGTATGTCATCTACAGAGGAGAGCAGGTAAGCGAGCAGGCCGACTGACCAACATGAAATGAACACGGGGTGTCTTTAGATAATATTCAGGGGATGTGGCTGCTCTGTCCATAGGATGTTTGACTCTATCCTGATGCCGTTCGACCTCTTTGTCTCCAGGCCTACCCAGAGTACCTCATTACCTACCAGATACAGAAGCCAGAAAGCACAGCTCAGACTGCTCCGGGAGCAGAACAAAAGTCCTAGTCCGGCCCAGCCCAGTCCGGCTCGGCTCAGCTCAGCTCAGCCCTGCCCAGCCCTGCCCAGCCTAGCAGAGCCCAAACGAACCACAGAGACTGTTACTGAACACTTCATACATTCGGGGCCAAACTACCAGTGAAGCTCCTTTAGTTTTTTTTTTTTTTTTTTTTTACTTTAAGATAAACCTCAGTTGTGAACAGCTGATTTTTCTTTTCTTGTTTTTATTTCATTTTTATTCCCCTTTCTCACTGTTTACAAAAAGTTGCCTTCACCTGTAACCAGTCACAGCTCCTTTTGCGCCCCCTGGTGCTCAAAATGGTTCACTGCGAGGGTTGGAGGCCACAGGAAAGCGACACCTTCAGGGTGCCCTGTGCCCCCTTAACCACACCCAGCTCATTACATTGATGTGAGACAGAGCTGGAGTGGGGGAGGCATGGATGCCCTGAGCCTAGGTGTCCTTTATTTTTATCGGTCTGTGAACACACTTGCCATCCTGGCTTTGTATGCTTTTACTGTGATTGTTTTAGGTTATTTACACTATAAATTGGACCATGTCACAATTCAGTCTGTAGGGACCCTAACTTTTACTTTACTCATTTGTCTTTCTTTACAGGAAACACATTGTGTAGTTTTTTTTTTTTTTTTTAAAGAAAGCTTTGGGATGTTTCAGTGGGTTCAGAAAGTGGCAAACTGATGGGAACAACATGGAGAAACAGAAGCTCAGCCTGTGTTACAGCTCGACATATTACTTTGCACAAGAATCGGTCTGTAAGCGTCACAAACCCACATCGCTGTTGTCTTATACGCAGGATTCATGTTTTAAAGGACTTGCACTTTTAAACAGGAATGATAAGTTATTAGTAACTGAGAAATACGTTTTTGAAAAAAAAGTTGGTTAATGTACAGGTTATGTAAACAATGCCTTTGTAAAGCTTTGATGTTCTTTACTGATGAAGATTGGCTTTTATTACTTCTCGAAATGAAGCCGGCTTTCCTTTTGGGTTTTTTTTTATTTCCACATTTTCCTGGAGATGGAATGACTTGGTGATCAGGCTAACTAGTTGTTTGTTTTTTTTTTTGAATAAATATTAACTGTAGGAAGTCGTCTGTTGGTCATGTTGCCATGTTCGTAGAACTCACCACTTTGGGTTGGAGAAACTGGTTGTAACAATACTACTGATGACGCAGTTACTCGACTCGCTTCCTGTTCCCTATGAATTCCTGTACTAATTCTGGAGGGGACCCGACTTCTTGTTCAGGAGAGAACCCTCGGTGCCCCGGGATCGCTCGCTCTGCCCAGGAGCTATAGGAAGGTGGAACCCAAAACCATGAAGGGCAGTGCTGGCTGGGGTGAGTGGGGGGTGTCCGTAGCGATCACCTGCTTTTGATCCCCCCATTCATTGGCACCACTTCAGCATCATGCAGAACTGAATAGAACCACAGACAGTCTGACACGGATGCGCTCATGTGTGGGGGTGTTCCCTTTATGGATGTACTGTGTCAGTCCCAGCCCGCCCCCATCCCCCCTCCCGTCCTCACCAAATGAAGTCCCTTCCTCAAGCAAGGAAAGCAATCATGTTTCCATCTGCTTCCCGAATGATCCTGTAATCCTTAATGTGATGATTTACCTTTGTTACTGAAACCATGCAGTGTAACAAAGTTGATATGAAGATTAATCTATCACACTTCAGCCTTGTAAACCAGTCTTAATAAAGTATGTGACACTTCACCTGATGTTCTTTCTGTTGTACATTTTGTTCCATCTTTCTCAAGCCACAATGTGCCTTTTAGGAATTATCTTTGGTCAAGGTGTCAGTTTTTAACTGCTTCCTTATGGACCCCTAAATGTTTAGGATATAGCAGTTAAATCCTGTCCAGCAATTATGTAGACTGGCACAGTTGCTGCTTACCATTACTGATTTATTTGCTGTTATGTAACCCAACTGGAAGCCTTTTGCTGAACCATGCTGTCCTATTCCAAATGCATACATGTCGTCAGCAGAGGGCACTCTTGCACCAAATAATGATTATTTTCATATTAGCTGGTAATTCTGGAGGTTTTTTTTTTTGTAAACCTAAACTCTGTGAGGTGTGACATGGACAAGTATCATTCTGTATGCCTATTTTTATTAATGTATATTAATACAAATGTTCCTTGCCTAAAGGAATAGGCCACCCTTACTGTATTCAAAATGTTATTTTTACATACCACCCATTCTAGCATGGTTGCTCTAGCAGGGCAAGTGCAACCTATCAGGAAGGCAGAATAGAAACACTTGGGGGTGTGCAGGGTTGCCCGTCCAACACCCCGTGTACACTAAAGCCTTAGAGTCACTCCATACGCAGGGAATCTAGCAGAACAGGTGGTCTGTACTGACGGGTTTGGGCAGAGAAACGGAACAGACAATTGATTATGAAAACTGTTATATTTAAATGGAGTTAAAGAAATAAATAAAAGGAACATACCACATAACAAAAGAGGGGAAAAGTCTAGAAATTGTATCTTTATGAATGATATTGCCATGGGAACTGACAACATTTCACTCCACACAGGTAAAAAGTATTGCATTGCTCAATGATTGACATTTATACACCTGTAATATATTAATTTATCACTGGACTAAAATACTTTAACAAAAAGAGTTTTAAAAATGGTAGCTACCACCTCTTATAGTAATGTGCAAATTAATGTAAAAGTTTACTAGGGTATTGCATCACTTTAAAAGTGCTCTATAACAAGGTGCCAACATTCTTCAAAAGGAAAAAGAAAATCCTATGTTTCTTTAAAAAAGCCCAAATCCTAAAGGCATCTTGTCTGGATTCATGAGTGATTTCTTTTACAGAGTCGTGTCTCAAGAACTGAAGCAGAAGAACATGGGGGGGTGTCCAAGGCCAAGTGGATCCCTCATTCCAGAAAAGCCTTGGACACTCCATTGGGTGAACACCACCTTCGCTGGTTTATCCTACATTTCCAGTGATATCGGACTACCTATGGTTCCATTAGAAGGTCATGTGGGAGGGGCTCCAGGGTATACTTAAAGCAGGGGGGCCTTTTTTGGACCCTCCCACTTCTTGTCATCACTGAGATGAGGGGTGGGACTCAAATAATACACATGTCACAAACAAACACATATCACGGGACGCTGGCCAGGTCTCACTGCCTGATAGGAATCGAAAAACAGAGACAACATTCTTCAGTCATCATACAGTCACTGATGAAGCGTGACTCACACTGAGCTTTTAAGTCTCTAAAAAGTGAGCGGGTCATGAAGTAGATATTCCCAGTACGCCTGGGCTTTGGTGGCCACCGTAGAGAGGAAAGAAAATTATTGCTCTGATTTGCAAACGTATAAAAACTGAGGAAACGTTGAGACTTGATGGAGAAATATTGCAGTCTAAAAGGTTGAAAATGGCTGGCTGTCACTGTGAGAGATCAGTCTCTTCCATCATCAGATCGGTGTAGCGTCACACTGGATGCAGACGTGGGATTCCCCAAACATCTGGAGCATTGTGTACCTTGTCTGAGACCGAGGCACTGATAAAAAGTAGGGGAATCATCTCGGCTCCTCCGTTTTATGGGAGACTCCCCTTCTGCCTGGCAAACATACTACTTATTGATGTCATTGCACCGCATGTTATTATTCCCTGGCTCCAAAGCAACACCCGGATCTTTATCGTTCTTTATACCTTCACACCAAAACCGCACTCTCTCAGTTCCCACCTTTACCTGCCTGACTGCAATAGGGTCGGCAAAGGAGGTAAAGGCAGCCAGGCAGTTGGCTAGAGTCTTCAAATAGAGGGGGCTGTGAACAGGTCACCCAAAGCCACCACTGGAGGAGATTCTTTGGAAGACACGATGAAAAACACAGGATATGAATGGAACTCTGATGGGTACCGTAGAACGTCACAGCAGCGGCAAACGTAGGCTGCTGACAGAAGATGAAAGCAGCTCTGAGCTAACGGCGAGGGCTTTCCCATAAGCGATTCTCTTACTGAAACCTCACACACGTATATAGAGCTCTGGGAATCTCCAAAGACTAATGAAACTGAGGACCATTTTTCAGACGCAAAATTATTGTTTTACAGTAGAGGCTACGAAAGCACTGTAGTTAACCTATGTGCCCATTTATGTCAGTAAGACAAGATCGTCACCCTGTTGATTTTTTTAACTATTCAGCATTCTAGAAGCTTCTACCACCTATCCAGTTCATCTAAGAAGCTTTGGCCACTATCCAAGGAATTACAGCCACTCCAAACAAACTTTCAGAGTATTCTAGACACTTACACCAACAGTCTGGGGTGTTCTAGTATTTTCAGCATTTAGTGTGGAGTATTCTAGAAGCTTCAGCTACCGTGAAGGACGTTGGCACATGTCTCTCAGTCCCGAGTGGGGGAGGGGGGGCCTCAGCAGCTGGGTGAGGTGGTGATGGGGCTCTGCAGATAGGACAGGCCATTTGGTGGTCCAGGCGTTAACACGGAGACGGGGAAGCTGAAGACAAAGGGGGAGGTGGGCAAGGTGGAGGAAGAGGAGGAAGTGGCGGTGGTGGGGGCCACCACCTTGGGTCCGTGTGGAGGGGGCGGACTAGCAGCCTCCACAGAGCAGGAAGTAGCCAGGACCTGGGATTCGAACTGCAGCAGCTGACCCATGAAGCTGAAATTGGGCGAGATGACACTGCGCCGCTGTCGCACAAACTCAAAGGCCTCTTCGAGGCGCACCTGCTTCCTCTTCATCAGGTAGGCCAGGCAGATGGTGGCTGAACGCGAGATCCCCGCCTGGCAGTGCACCAGCACACGGCCATTGGAGGCCTTCACTGAATCTGGGGGAGGAGGCGGGGGGGAGAGAAGGTGAGAGTGGGATCCCAGCACACCGGGACACTTAAAGTGTAACGTTGACAGCGTGATACTGTTTGCTTTAACGGCTTGGCACGCTGTGTGGTTTCAATCATTTACACTCCTGTGGGGCAAGAACCTACTCAAACTGGCCCAGCAAGGAACATCATAAACCCATCCATGCATCCAGTTTCTATACTTGCTTCTCCTATGCAGGGTTGCATGGGTTTGGAGCCAATCCCGAAAACTATGTGCGCAACATAATAACCCATTCTGTTAACTAAACACATTTCAGAGCCTCAGAGACAATGCTCGTTCAGAGGTAAAACCATAGACAGACACATATTCTTTGGTGTGTGGTTCAGTGGATTAGGACACTATGCCTCTAATCTGAGGGTCACTGGATCAAATCCCAGAATAATTTCACTTTTGAGCCATGTTGTTAAACCCCAAATTCCCCAGGGACTCACTTAAGCTGCGTTCTCAAAAAATATGGATATGTTTTATTTATTTATAAGATGCTTTTACTTTTTAAAGAAAGCAGCCAGGCAGTCCCTGAAGATATTTGAAATTACTCTGTTGAGCCTGGTCTTTAAACCAGCAACCTTTCAGTCACAGGCACAGTATACTGACCCACTGAGCCTCACATTGGCCCCATATAGAAGAATGTGCTAAATCAATACGAACATAAACAATCCGAATTTATAGTTAATAAAAAAACTGTCCCTTTAAAAAAGAGCCGTATAATAATTCAAAACACTTCTGCAAACAACGAGTTAAGGATGCTTTTAGATGCCTAAAAAACTTCGTTCTGTGTGGAAAAAGCCTCTGGCTTATTTCCTCTGCATCCTAGAATGGAACTGACAGCGGAAGACGGGCCTGGATAGCGGCTGTACGGCCTGCGCCCCGTCCACCTGCGCAGACGGCACAGCCTGCCCTAACATAACGAGCCACTGATTAACGAGTCGGTGAGACCTGCCGCCACATCACAGTGAGGCCCCGAGGTGCACGTCGGACGCGGGGCGGGGGGGCTACATTCATCACTCACGTTACATTAATTAGCTGCCAGCTGCCGCTTCCCTCCCAAGTGCTTTACGGTGTTTCTCCGTTTATGCGGCTCGATGTTTTATCGAGGCGATTCGGGGCAGCTCCAGGCCCCGCGTCCGCCGCAGAGCCCCCCGATGGGATTTCCAGGATAGACTGAGTGTCCGCTCCCGGCTATTAGCAGGCCTGACTGTCTGCACTCAGCGCGAGAGCGCCGCACACGCGCAAACACGCGCGCGCACATCCGAGGGCTCTCCGACGTGGAGCCGCGAGGCGGATGAGTCAGACCCCAGTCCCTCGACGTCGCGCTCTGACGCATACGCGCTCGCAGGAACTTCACTGAGCTCCCCTGCTCTGCCTGGTGCTCAGAGGCCTGTCAGCTATCTGCCAAGACTCTCAAGCCCTGGAAACATTGGAAAGGCCAATGCTTGTGTAGGGCTCTTATACTTGGGAAACACCGAGTGTGGCGAAGGCTAGCTGTCAGCTCCGGAAGTTCAAAACACCACAGACGCCCTAAATCCTCAGTCTCTGTCAACTCCTTCACTTATTATCCGCCACAAAAATAATTCCTGGATTCCATGCACCGTGTCTAGGGTAAAGAGTGCATGTAAGGCTCAGAGACCCAGTGAAAAGCTGGGCATTCACCTCAGGGCAGGTGTGTTGTTCATCCTGAAATTTTATTAGCCTCATTAGCACTAAACACAGCAGCCCACCAGGGGGCAGCCCACTAGAGACAAAGCGCCACCCACCAATGTAGTCGATGGCTTCGATGAACCAGGAACTGATGTCTGCCTTGTGGTTGTCTTCCACCGGAATGCACTTGTACGTGTAGACGCCCTCGAAGTGGTTGGGGCAGCTGGAGGACACATTGAGTAGCGCAGAAATGCCCATGCCATCCAGCATGTCCTTCTTGGAGGCATGATACGCGCTGCCCAGGAACAAGAAGGGAAGGATCTCCACTGGCCCTCCCTGGGAGAGGTAGAGACAGCAGGGTAACTATGGAGACACAATGGAGGCCTGCAGCTGGATCTGCAAATATATATATTTACTTGTGTGTTGTGGAAAAAAAGGTCTTCTGTAAACATAAATGTATATAAACACTAATGGTGTGAATCGACGCGGCTGGCTCCACTATCGTATCATCAAGTTAATGGCGAGCTATTCACGTAAATACAATACTGGTTATTCCTCCCAGACCATGCGCCACATTAAAAGATGTCGTCGTAGAAAAATCTACAATGCGACAATATACAATCGCACGGCAACGGAAATGCACTTTAGGAAGCTGGACAAATATAAATTGAGCCTAAAGTGAGAGTATCGATCTGGTTGTATTACGGGTTATCTTGCGCTCTTCCGGCCGGAAATCCGTGACGTTAAGAAAGCTTCGATTTGTACAGAGAGGAGGTTGGCGATGCAAGAATTCTGCTGCCCCCACGGAAAGACAAAGGCGGAGTCTTTGGTGTTACACAACACGACCATGCGGGGCCTGCGAGCGGCCTGACACCGCTACGCGTAAAGGGCTTACCTGGTCGTGGTGGGGGGTCCCACAGGAGCTGCAGCTGGGCTCTCCGTCGGACTGAAATGAGGAGCTGGACAAAATTTTGGTTTTCAGGCAAAATTCGGGATACTCCGAGAAAAATCTGTCGTAGCCCCCTGCGGAAAAAAATCGTTCACACCGTTAAAAACACGAAATTTACCAATAAGTACATAATAATATATATATTTTAAGAAGGTTGGATGAATAACGATTATCCGTAGGCCATATTATTCCTGACTGAAATCAAGCTTTGCAAATCAATTAGGAACATTATATTTAAATTAATTCTGCTTCTGAAGCCCGCAGATGTGAAGAACACACACACGCATA
>JAODUD010000117.1:21058350-21072961 GCA_026784285.1 Stomatorhinus walkeri
CCCCCCCCGGCACTGTTCCTGTGCAGGCACTATAGCCCCAGCGCTGTGACTCTGTGACGTTCATAAATCGCATTGTGAAGTTAAAGAAGGAAAACACAGAATTAGTCCTATTGCGCATTAATGACCGGCCGTGAATCCCCCCCCCCCTGCCCCCCATATCGAGCATGTCCTGCACGGTCATCACGCTCCCTGAAGCGTCTGGGTTCTGCCTTCATGCGACTTCACTCACTGGACTATCTCTGACTGTGCTCGTAGGAAAAAGAAGACCAACTACTTCATAGTGTCACTGGCATTCGCCGACCTGTTGGTGGCGCTGGTAGTGATGCCATTTGCGGCCATCGAGTTGACCACGGGTAGCTGGAGATATGGTAAGACCTGCTGCCTGATCAGAACCTCGCTGGATGTCCTGCTGACCACTGCTTCCATCCTTCATCTGTGCTGCATAGCGCTGGACAGGTAAGTGCAAACTCACTCACACACGCTAACACCAACACAGCGATACGAGTAAATGTTTTTGATATTGAATTAATTAATGCCGCACATTTCACGTCAGCTGATGGGCAAAGATTTTATGCAGATGTGATGGAAATCTGCCTCGCGGATGACGACTGCAATGGATATGAACGGTGGCCAGGAGCAGCGTGTGGAAGCTGTCCTCTCCCTGGAAGCTTACGCGTCCTGTGGAGGCATTATCTGGCCACTTTGCATTGCTATGGCAACCACACCAGACACTGCAGCCATAGACACAGGCATGTAGGCATGTAGTAATAGAGGGAACATGCAGTTACATTGCAGTAAAAGCGTAGAGTTTGGTATGCGGTATTTGCTGGTCCACATCCCATAGCTTTGTTGCGCTTTTCTATCTCTGACTTGCTGCTATCGGTGTGATGTCACGTGGTAATAACCTTGCACGACGTGATACTTTATGGTGCTTATGTATTTTCAGACTGATTCTGAAGCTCTGTGAAGCAGTTCAGAAGGTCCCGTCACTGTCTATTTGCATAAAGGGGTTTAATAACAGTTTTAAAGCACTAATATTTCTCTCTCGGCAATTGGGATCGGGTTTTAACGGTGCCCGAACGTCCTCGTTCGCCATTCACTACAGACGGGATTTACCTCATGAGTTTTCCAGTCAAAGCACTCATAATGAAGGTACGGTGGCCACACAGCTGCTCAGCTCATTAAACAGATGGGATCCCAAAGACATTTAGCGTGTTACGCAACGTCACCGCTGGGGGCTGCACTCCCCCCCCGCACCCAACTGTGAAACCCACCGAGCTATTGTTCCAGTGTTCCTGTTACTGTTGAGAGGTGCGGGTTTGTCAGATCTCTCTTTTACCATCAGATCCATAAATACCAGCACCAGATTAATCAGCAAATTAATTTTGGTTGAGTTTCCTTCATTCTGCCAGGGAAGGTGAAAGTAGGATTCATCCATCCATCCATCTTCTGACTATTTATCCTGGTCAGGGTCACGGGGCGGCAGGGTCACGGGGCGGCAGGGTCACGGGGCGGCAGTGCTTTTTCAAATATCCAGTGGTCCTTCTAGGAAACCGTGTTGATTTTTACACATGTGGTATTTTAGTTTCTTTTTTTTGTTGCATGTGGATTAGGGTTAATCCCGTCTATGCGACTGTGCTGTATGCACCACCTGATGCTGTCTCAGATTGGCAGAAGGCGCTGCATGTGTGATGCGTTTGTTTTCCATTTGTAGTGGTTGAGGGGTTGGGGAGTTAAGGCACTTGGCTGTATAGAGATGAAAGCTTATCCTGGTGAAAGTGGATGGATAAGAGCGGAATGACAGGCGGAATGACAGGCGGAATGACAGGCGGAATGACAGGTGGAATGACAGGCGGAATGACAGGCAGAATGACAGGTCGGAATGACAGGCGGAATGACAGGCGGAATGACAGGCAGAATGACAGAATTTCCCCAATGGACATTGGACTGGAATTTAGGCTTTGTTTGTGTATTTGTTTATGTAATGTGATTTGTTAATTGCAGAACATGCATGCATATGTGATAGGGGGGCACTCTGGCCTTATATGCCCAGAGTTGGGGAGATGAATCCCGTCTCTGCTCTGTCTGTTTGTAGTTCGAATGCTCTCCTTGTGTGTCTGTGTCTGTGCCCTACTGTGCACTGGCACCCCCTCCAAGATGGACCCCAGCCTCTGTTGCCTGGGATGAAGTGGTCAGATGAATGAATGTCACTTCCGTTTGTCTACCCCAGTAGCCCTGATTTTAATTCCTGCTGCAAAATTATTTTGATGGCTGACTGTTTAAACCATTCATAGATTGAGTTAATTGATTAATCATATTTTCCCTTGCACCACAGATACTATGCCATCTGCTGTCAGCCCCTTGTATACAGGAACAAGATGACACCCATCAGAGTGGCTCTGATGCTGGGAGGATGCTGGATCATCCCCTCCATCATCTCCTTTCTTCCCATAATGCAAAGCTGGAATACCATCGGCATAGAGGATATTGTACGTAAGCGTCTCACAATTATTAATTAGTAGCCTGACACTTTTTATGTGGTCATAAGCCTCAGGAAGATCCCTAACCGTAATTTTGGATGTGTGTACTCCGCTCATGGTCTCCATCCCCCCCCAGATCAAGGAGCGGGAGCTCAGCCTGGCCGCCAACGAGACATACTGCATCTTTCTGGTGAACGGGCCGTACGCCCTGGTCTGCTCCGCCGTGGCCTTCTATGTGCCGCTGGGCCTCATGGCACTGGCCTACCAGCGCATCTACGTGACGGCCATGGCACACGCCCGGCACATCGGCACGCTGCACCGCGCCGGCTCCGCCCCCGAGCAGCAGGCAGGACCCGACCAGCAGGGCACCAGCCGCATCAAGGTGGAGACCAAGGCGGCCAAGACGCTGGCCGTCATCATGGGCTGCTTCTGTCTCTGCTGGGCGCCCTTCTTCCTCACCAACGTGGTGGACCCCTTCATCCACTACAGTGTGCCCTGGCAGGTGTGGACCGCCTGGCTCTGGCTAGGCTACATCAACTCTGGCCTCAACCCTTTCCTGTACGCCTTTCTGAACCGTGCCTTCCGTCGCGCCTTCCTCGTCATCCTCTGCTGTGGCGACGAGCGCTATGTCCGGCAGGGCAGCTTTGGACCCTCACGGCCGTACCCCGCCTCCATAAACGGGACATCCATCGCACTCAGGTAAGACCCCATGGTAGACGACGTGTCCGCAGGAGGAAACATTCTCGAGATTGCAGGGTTACTGTCTGCTGCCTGTAGGGGCTGATCTCTCTCATCCCAAACACAAGGCGTCTGGTCCTGTTATGTTTCCCTGCAATTTGTATTCCGTGTTTCCATTATGATTTTTTGGGGTTTCCTGTTCGGACACTGCATAGTCTCTGTGTTTACTTCGCCGTATGACCAGGGAGAGGGTTTCATTTGACGGTACCATCAGGTGACAGTGGTGTTCCATTCGAATACCGCTCTGCTTGGCTGGCCCGAGGACGACTTGGTCTGGCTGATTTGACAAACATGTACGGTATGAAAAAAAATGTAAAAATGGATAAAAAGGTTGACAGGCTGTGGTCCCGTCGTGATGAGAGAGACTGGGCTGGCAGAAGGTTTTCCTGCATGTTCCATCCATCCATCGATCCATTTTCTATACCCGCTTATCCTACTGGGTCGCGGGGGGGTCCGGAGCCTGTTTTCCTGCATGTTTAAAAAAAATAAATGTTTTCACCCAACCCACCCCCCACCATGCACATTTCATTAGACGCTAAGTTAGCTTCCGGCACTGTGTCACGCGAAGCTGGGCTTTGATTCAGATATCAGATATCCCTCTTCCTTCTTCAGAAGCCCCTTTCATTACGTCCCGAAGAAGATAGAAATGTGTGATAACCAGCATTGAGTGATGAGCTGGAAGACATCTGTGTGAACTGATTTATTTATTTTTTTTTACGTAATGTGAGCGGTTTTGTGGAAATGTGAGAGGGCTTCTTGAGCAATGATCTTTACGCTTCCACGGCGGCTAGCGGTGTGCCAAAATGGCAAGCGTGAAAAAAAAAATGACAGCAGACCGTAAAGGAGGAGCAACGTGGACGAAAGCTGCAGAGCACCAGACGCGATATGATCCTGAACTGAGGCCTGTGAGTCAGCCGCATGCCTGGTGCTGATGATGTCAGAATCGCAGCTCACAGGAAGTGTGGCGGTGGGTGTGGCCGGGAGCAGGTACATGTGGTGTAACCTGAGCCGTATCATCCACCCACAGTATCACCCTTGTGGTACTAGTATTGTATTATGGGTAGTATTAGGGTTGCAAAATTCTGGGATTTTTCTGTTCCCATATATTCCTAGCATTTCCCATGGAAAGTTTCCAAGTTCCCCAGCTTAACTTCCCATGGAATGGAAAGTTTCTGGAAATTTACCAACCCCTGTGTAGCCCTAGGTAGTATTAAGGGATGCGAATAGCTGTTTTGAATCTTTAAACAGATTTAAAAGGCTCCTGTTTCTATGACAGGGCAGAGCTTCGTCCCACTAATCGCTGCTCGTCGGTGTAAATTCACAGCCCGCCCTCGGAGCTGCTGTTCTCTCGTGTACTGGGGACGGATTTCTGGTCTGCAGCATCTGGCGTGATTCTCATTTCGGTGCCTTTCTGCCCGATTCTCACCCTCTCCAGCGTCACGCCTGGGCTCTTACGCTGTCCCGCTTACACTTCCCTGTTGCCCACCGGAGTCTGTGCTCGCTGCTTAAGTCATTACCGGGGTAATGCGAGACGCGTGAATGATATCAGCCTGGCTAAGGTCTGTGTATCTGAACGTGTCTGAAACACTAAACAGATGCCCCCCCGCCCCCCTTTTCCGCCCGTGATCTGATTACCTAAACTCGACTGGACACTGAGTCAGGCCAGATAGCACTTCAAGAAAAATGACAAGGTAGGGGGGGCGGAAGAGTGTAACGTACCCGAAATAAACATGGCCGACCTTATTCCGTCTGAGGGGGGTTGCACTGTAGGCTGTGTTCATCGGTCACCTGACCGCTTCTGCTTGTTTTCAAGCCGTCATTTAATTAGGAGTTGGCGTACAGGTGGGGCACCGGGTGCGGACACTTCCTGTCTGGACGTTGAGCGCCAGCCAGCGATCTGGAGCTGAGGCGGCAGCCCTCACTCAACCACCAGCCCCCAAAGCTTAGTCCCTTCTGCTGGAGCGAGACACGGACCGCTGATTTCTGGACCGAAGTCGTTATTTGGATTGACTTTGCCTGTCTCCTCTGTCATAAGTTGACAAGTTGAGGAAGGGTGACTGAGATGAATGTGGATGCTGAAGAAGAGGAATCTCCAGCGTTTTTTACACTGAGAGCTACTTTTACAAAGCAGCACACAGTGACAGCATGGCATTCGTCGTCCAAGCTAAAGTCAAGTACATACGCGTATGCGCAAAATCCAAAAAAAAACTTCTTGTCCGACTTCTTGTAAGCGTTATGCATGTTAGTCATTGGCTCCCTGTGGGCTGCTAGTAGGTCGTGGAGGAGGGTTTTACTGACGAATGCTCATTCAGCTACATAAATGCTGTTAAAAGCCGCTTCTGAAACCCCCTGTGTTGCGTTTTACTGATTCGTAGAGGTGAACATTAGCTGCAGCACCTGGGATATACGTGTGTAAATGGGCGGCCCATCGTCACCTCGAACCCTGTTGTCGCCTTAAGACCATTTCACGCTTTACTTTTCCACATACTCTTTCTGTTGTGGACGAGGGGACGTGACGTCTGATGGCCGCTGTCGGTGCGCGTGTAACCCAGATTTTTATGTCTAGCGGAATCTGTGCATGTCAGTGTGCATCGAACATCCTTGTGCAAGATAATTGATTAGGTATTTTGCCGTAAGGATTTTAAAATGCTGTAGTAGACCTTATCATAGTTCCACCCAAGCCTTGACTAATGAGTTTTACCAATATCACTACGCTGCTTGTATTTCAGTTTGTTGCAATACACCTGTCCCCTCTGCCACCACTGTACGCATGCACTGACCACGACCATCTGCAGCCCGAAAGGGCACGCTGGAGAGTGGAGTATGAACTAGGCTTTAGCTGCCTTCACGCCGGAGCTGGAAGTAGCCGCAGCTCCTGGCTTCTTCTCCATTTCTCTCCAAGTCCTCCGCCAGATATCTGTTGGATCTGAGGGGGATCGGTGTGGCACCTGTTTGTGCCCACTCCATCTCTGAGGAGTCGTTTAGCCTCCGGGTCTATCTGGGCCCAGGCTTGCCTGTGTCATACAGTTATCTGGGTGTCTGATCCACATAGAGTTACGCTGCCAGCCCACCAGAACTGACCCCTCACATACATCCTTCTTCTCGCATCGCACTCATTTGTGTGTCTGTTCTCATTTCTCTCCACTCATGGCCAGGTGACCTGAACAGAAGCTCAGTCTAATACGATCAGCCCCCCCTGCATGGTAACATTTATTACAGTTACAACAGCTTACTGGGTCCAAGAAGCAGCCGATGACTCACGATGGAATAAAACAACAGAAATGCACATTAAAGTCACACACAGTAAATCTTACTGGTAGCTGAGCGGTCTTATGGAGAGTGGAGATGGGCTTTCCCTTCTGCTGGTTTGACTTTGCAGTTGAGATTCACCCCCCTCCCTCCCCATTCATGCTTATGGGCTCCTAGGGGAGGGTTGCCTCAGAAATCCCAGGATGTATTTTCAGAGCCCAGTCCTTCCAGAGTGAATGATATGAGAGCAGTCAAACGTCACTTTAATGGTGTCACTGGGCAGCTTATGTGGGTTCCATTTCGCAGCTCACCTCGAACCTCGAAGGTCTGCAGTTTTCTGCAAGGAGGTGAGAGAGCGACCGCCTGGGCAGAGGCGGCAGCGAAAAAGAGACGCCAAGCAGCCTCAGACACAGGCTCTTCCAGAACTTTCTGGGCCTGACTCTTTAAGCAGGTCTTCATTAAATGTAACGGGAACGGTGTCCTTCCAAAAGCCGAGTGTTCAAAAATACATTACTCGACATATGATGTTAGACCAGCTTGGTCAGTCCTAGGCAAGATTGCTATGTGGCTGGTGGGGTCATGTGTTGTCAGGTCGTAGTTTGGACCGTGCTGAGCTAAGCTGAACACTTTCATTTCTAAGCAGCTTTCAGATGTGGAACAAAGCAGTAATTGAGATGTCACACATTTCTCATGACCTCTCCAGATGCCCCACTTACCTGTGTCCGTGCACATTGTCAATCTACATACAGAATGTTACTACAACGCAGGGCGCCACACAGAGGGAAGTACTACAACACCCCAAAACTCACCTCAGGTGAAAACATCCAGTGAATTAATGGTTAGTTCCTCATATTTTGGACAAATGTGTTGCAGCACCAACCTTCTGGCCGGAATCCCTTTCCTACATAATCTGGATTTGAAGGGATGTTATTCCTGTTGCCTGGGAAACAGCCCAGCTGCTGGTGTTAGTAAAGCCGAACAGAGTGACCATGTGGTCGGTGACTGTTTCGCTGTGAGATCGGGAAGAAGACAAGCTACCTGCAGATCTAGCGCAGTGGCTGGCTGGTAATTGCACTGCGCAGTGGCTGGCTGGTAATTGCACTGCAAGTCTCCCTCCATGGCCATGGTGCTGCCTTCTTGGCTGTAATAGCCTGTGATGACTTATTGAAGTGGTTGTCAGTGAGGATACACCCATTAGTGAATTTGACTGGAATGGCTCGCTGACGTTGGAAGTGCCCCTTGGGATGCCAGTAAAGGGAAACGTCTTGGGTTGATCTGCAGTGTGGTAAATCACATGTCTTTTGCAGAGTGACAGCAGAATATCAAAGGAAGGCGCCATAATCCATTATGATTACAGGTGAATGGTGTTTGAGCAGTGCAGCTCAGGTGTGGTGATCTGTATCACTGGTTCTCAACATTTTTTCCACCACGACCCAATTTTTACCATGACAGCTCAGTCGCGACCCTATCTCAAGTATAGGTTTTAAATTAACACTGTAAATTAGCAGGCAGTGTGCTATGCAATTTACACCAATCAATGCCTGTCGCATAAATCTGATTGGATGTGCCAGTGAATTTTAAATGAACCATCTGTGGGTTGGCTTCTTGGATTGGTTGTGTGTTAACTGGTTTTGTGCTAAGCATTTGCAGACCCAAGACCCTTTTACATAGGTTAATTCTAGGTTTGGGGCTGGTAAATCTGATTGTGGATCAGCATAGGAGTTTAAAATACTTACAATTCCAACACTTGTGACCCTTTCAGAACCTGAAATTTGAGCTGTGACACGTAGGTTGAGAACGGTTGATCTATGTCTATCACCAGTTTACTTAATATTAAAAGAAGTACCATGTAAAAACCCTTCAGTGCATAGATAACCAGCTCCACCAAAAATGCTCTCTTTCTGTGATTGCTAATCGCCATGGCTACAGTTACTAAGGGATAGCCACAGTAGGTGAGCACTTGACATTTTAGAACTTTCAGGTCCAATCCTCGTTTCAAGGGGATTGTTAGCTATTTCAGTTAAGGTGGCATGAAGCAGTCCTCTGCTGCACAGAACCCACCACCCCAGTGCCCCTTCGCATGCTACGGCCATACGGGATGAATTTTCACGCTCCCAGATAAATGTTTGATTTCTTTCTCAGTTTCTCTGGAGTCTACAGATCTCCTTCCAGATATGATGAGCATTTTTCTTGTGTTTTTTTCTTCAGTCTGGTCCCTGTGGTTCTGTTGTGCGTATCTGGCATCTAGGAGTGAGTCGGTGTCAAAGATTGATCTTAGAGGTCTAGTAGCTCACCAGGAATGCCATGCCAACATCTCACTGAGGCTGAAGGAAATACCAGCAGAGCTTTATAAGAGCAGAGGCACAAACCATCACACAGCTCTTACACAAGACCCCTGAGGGCTTGATTTTACCTGAAGGTTTTATTTAGCCAAACTAGCCTCTGAGTCGCCTACACACTCCCCAACTCTCTTGCAATTCCAAGACAAATCAGTTGCATATTTAGAAACATGCTTAATTTCTGATTATGTGTGAATGAATCATCAGCATATGGGTTGTAGAGAAATTTCACCAGCGTGTTTTTGGCGCGTAAATGGGTGTTTGGGATAGGGCTGTCATCTGGGGAATGGCAGAGAATGGAAGTCAGGAATCGTGTGGCATTTTCAGCTGGTCAAAAAGGCAGAGAGAGCACAGCCCTGCTTGTTCTTCTCAGTTTCAGAACCCTTCATAGAGGCGCTAAGCCGACCGATGGCTTGCAAATGGCAAACAGATGTTGAAAGGCAACTTGAAAATTGTTTTTTAATGCCCTGGTTGCCAGTGTACAAACATGACCTCTTTCCTGCTGCCCTGGGTTAGGCTGAGATTCACTTGGTACTGTCTGACGTGAATCCTGTACCTGAACAGTTTCATCTGCCCCACATTCCTGCCAAGGATGGTGAAAGAGGTGCATGCTGGGAAAATGAGCGGCCATTCCAGGGAGAAGTACATAGAAAAGCAAGAAATTACCAGCATGAATGTAAGCTGTTGATTCAGCTCTTCGAACATGGTTGTGGCTGGATTGAGTTCTGAGCACTTAAGATGAGTCATTCTTTTTTTCTGTCTGTTGTATTGGTAGGTCTACCTGTCAGTCATCACCTGAAAATCCACCTAATTTTTTTTACCTGAACCCTCAAGTTAAAAAAGCAGAATAGACCTGTTTCTTTGGGTAAGAAGAGAACCCAAGGCGGGAGACAGTGTGATATCTGGAATGAAAGAACACACAAAAGGAGGGAATTGACACAAATTGCTACCCTGTGCTGCATGAATCATACGCAGAACTGGCCATAGTTTTCTCAGAGTAAGAAAGTCACCCACTAGCATTTGTGCTCAGAAATAGTTGTGCTCAAATTATTATCAGTAATCTGTGCCGAGAACAGTGTGTGCCACAGAAACAGTTAGTATCTCGGTCCACTCTCACTGTGTGTGTCCTTCATGTAGAGATGTACAATATATTGGTAAAAAGTTAAGCTATTGCTATTGGTCCTATGTGTCAATTTTGGTCAATATTGTAAACAGTAGACTGTCAGTAGTCAAAGTTAGCATCACCACACAAAATGGCACAGCGGCATTGGATGGACAGCCAATTCCACAGTGGAGGACAGGGGATTTTGTTTCATTCACTGCTCATGAGAGGTCTCAAAGTTCCAGCCCACAACATGTTTGTAATTCATTATTAAATCAGGCTTGTAGCACCATCCTGCTAATCTGCATTGTTTCACTGCTAGCACCCTTCCAGTGGCTCAGACGTTCTCAGTTTCGGTAAGATAAGGATGAGAAAGCCTTCCATTGAAGAAAGTGGAATTTGAGTTTTGTTGAAGATGCCTCTGACTGGGAGAAACGTACAATAACACGTTAAAGGATCAAATATCAACCCTTTAAGTGTTCATAAAAAATATACTGATAATTTATTAAATGTTTCCTATTCAGACATTATGCTGAATCTGTTCAGCTTGAATTTGTTGATAGGATGGAATCCAGTTGAAAAATGGAGTACAACTTGGTAAAATCACTTGGTGTATGACATACCTCAGATGTTTACACTTCTGTGTGTAGCTGGATTGTTTGCACTGCATTGTAGGAAATTTTATGGTGCGAGCAGGGTGACGCTTTCATTACTATGAGGTCAGAGGACCAATGAGCATGAAGATCGTTTATTCTGAAATCACTTTGCTCTTCAGACAAAGTAAACAAAGCAGAATGGAGATGTGTCCATTCTCCACAAGAAACTGGAGGAAATATGGCTGATTCTGAGAGGGGAGCTTTACTCTGTCACCCTGGAAATGGCCTTGAAGTGTGACCTTAATAAAAACGGCCACCCAGCTGATGTTATGCGGGGGGAGTCCTAATATAGCTGTACTGGATGTACGGGTTCATGGATTCAGTCGGGAGGAGTGCATCTGCGGAGGTGTTTGCGTGTGACGCAAGTGTGTTCAAGTTGGGTCGCGCCTTCAGGCCCGACGACATTCCGCTGCGTCTCTGTGCCTCAGCTGAAGCGGTTGGTGCTTTGCCGTCCAAGGATCTGTGCACAGCTGTGACATTTTAGAAAGTGTGCCGTCAAGGCAGACAGGCGAACTAGCCTGAGATGGCTGCAGCCTTTGTGGGGAAAGTGACATAGCATAGTGGGGGCAGGATGAGGTGGAGATGGGCAAGGGTGATCCCAGATGCTGGGCTTGGTGTGGGTCTGAGCCAGGCCCACGGTGGGAAATACTAAAACAGAGGGCCCAACGACACAGCTATGCAAGCAGATTATGAACTTGACTTCAGCCCCAAACCTATAACCTTTTCAGAGTCCTCAGTCCAATTTGCAGTTAGACCGCAGATTCTGCCTCTGCCTATTTTCTTCAATTAATTAGTAAACATTACGGCACCTTACAACAATGCTGCCAGAAGTCCTTCCTGAGTTAGGTGTTCGGTGTGAAGCTCACTGTCGATTAACGCCGTCTTCTATAGCGTGTTTATTGGTCCCGTCTCAGAAAGGCGGGTTGAATTTGAATTAATTGAATTAATTTCTCTAATTCTGCGGGTCTTTGCATTGCTGTCCAATGGAACAGAACTCAGGGTCAAGTCCTGGGTGAAAGGGTTTGGAGCCCCTTGGCAAGAACCTGGGCTCCGGAAAGCTGTGAGAGACCTGTGGAATTTGCAGTATGTCTGCTACAGAGACGGGTGACTCACTGTGGCCCCCTCCCTTCATGCCAAAGACTCCCCTCTTTGCCTGTGCACCTTAGAAACATAATTAAAATGGATGTGGCCAGGTGGGCCAGCAATTAATAATAATGCCATAATTTGCTGGTCCTTCAGAGAGAGCTGTGTGTGTGCTGCCGACATGGCAACCTGGTCCGATTCAGCACAGCTAAAGACAGGCCTGCAGGAAGTAAGACAACATCTTTCATGGGTAATTACACCAAAGGCTCCAGGAGCTAATGCCAGGAGTGAGCCTGCTGTTGTACCTTTTGATTGCGAACATCTCCAACAGAATCATACTAAAGTAATTTTCATAATCGCCAGATGTAATCATATGGCCGTAAGGGGGAAATATCTCTAACTGGCTTGTCCCCAGAATTCACTGCAGTGTAGATCCCTATCGCCGCAGACATAAGGAACAACAAAGGGACTGATAAAAAGGCGCGACCTGTGTTCTTTTTTTATGCATGACAGAATTTGCCATTTGTTATAGTGGTAATGCTTCTCCCTTCCCTGTAGATATGTGCTGTAGATATGGAGGATGCAACAGAACCGAATCTCTATTTCCTTGGAATCCATTTTTAAAATGGGATGCCATTGATTAGACTGAGCTGGAATTTGACCCAATATAGACGTTTCAGAGGCACGTTTCATTCCCAGAGAGGAAGAGAAGAGGGGAAAATGAGAGTGAACAAAGAATTGCCTGGGACCGGGATGAACTGTGGGCTGCATTCGTGGTTTGGTTAACGACCGCTGCACTTTCTGCATTTTCATGTATGATAGACTGATAACTGTGTGAAGTTTTAATCTTCAACAAAGAAATACTTTCTTGTGAATTTCTTGCCCACCCTTTATCCATCCATTTTCCACCGCTTATCCCGGTTCAGGTCTCAGGGGCCGCAGTGTGAGCAGATATGGCCAGACCTTCCTCTCCCCGGCCCCCTCCTCTAGCTCCTCCCCCTCAGGCCAGCTGAGAGACACATGCAGTTCCCCGGTTAACAAAGTCTGACTTGCAGACAACTTGTATTTATGACCAGACTGCCATAAAGCCTATTATATAAAATAAATACACACGATGCTTCGTAATAAAAAACGCACCCACTACTACATGGGTTCAACGGTTCTTCAGCTCAAAGTACAGTACAATGTAGTATGTAGTTATTTTCTTATTACTACAAAATTATTTTTGTTACTGTGTACTGTATTATTTTTCCAACTTACCTACATATTCGACTTAAAGACGGACTAGGGAACACATCGCATTCGTAACCTGGGGATGCCAGTACAACCTCTCCAGGATATTCCAGGTCTGGCCTTGGACCTCCACTGAACAGGCCCGGAGCACCTCACTAGAGAGCCTGAGATTGACTGGTTAATCGTCAGCTTCAGCTGTTAGTTCAGCCTCTCTTAACCATGACAGACCAGTACAATGTTTGCACAACTTCTTGATGAAGCCAACAGCTCCACATCATGTATAAAAAGCAAAGATGCAATGCAGAGGTGACCAAATCGGACACTCTCCACCTCTTAGCTGTGCCTAGAAATTCTGTCCATAAAAATTATGAACAGAATCAGTGACAAAGGGCAGCTCTGGCAGGGTTCCTAGTGAGTGCTGGACGAGTCCGACTTACTGCTGACAATTCGGACCACACTCTTGCTCCACCTATACAGGGACCTAATGGGCCAAAACAGCAGGCCTGACATTCCATATTCTCAAAGCGCCTCCTACAGGAACCCCCGCCTTTGCAAAAAAACAACAAAACACATGTGGGCTGTTTGGACAAACTCCCATGAATCCCTCAGTATTCTTGTAAGGATACCGAGCTGGTACAGTGTTCCGTGGCTGGGACAGAATCCATATTGTTCATCCAGATCTGAGGTTCGACCAAAGGACGGATGCTCTTCTACAGTGCTCTTGCAAAGACCTTGCCAGGGAGGCTGAGGAGTGTGATCTCCCTGAGTTTTAAACACATTCTCTGATCCCCTTTCTTGAAAATTGGGACCACCTCAGTCTGCCAATCCAGAGGCACTGTCCCCCAGCGTCCATGCGGAGTTCGAGAGGCCTATCATCAAAGACAACCTAACAGCATCCAGAGCCTTCAGGAATCTCACCCACCCGCAGAACTACTGAAGAAATGTTTGACTGCCTCTGTGACCTTTGTCCTACTGACGGGCAGCTCTACTTCCTCCAAGGAAAGTGTGTCAGTGGGATTCAGAAAGCCCTCAAAATATTCCTTCCACTGCCAAACTTATCCCCCTAGTTGAGGTCAACAACACTCCGTCCCTGCTATAAACACCATGGCAAAGCCCTATTTCCCCCTCCTGAGTCATCTGACAGTTTGCCAGAATCTCTTACCGGCCGAGCGCAAATCATTTTCCATAGCATTACTGAACTCCTGCCACACCTGAGCGTTTGCTTCTGTAACTGCCAAAGCCGCATTGCACTTAGCCTGCCGGAAACTGTCAGCTGCTTCCTGTGCCCTAACCAAAGTCGACCAGCTAACCAAACTCGGAAGGCCTCTTGCTTCAGGGTTATGATTTCCTTTACCACCACCGGGTTCGGGCACCAACAACCTTGCAACCACAGCACTGCATATCTGCCTCAGCAATAGAGACATGGAACTTCTGCTGTATAAAATCCCCTGAACAGGGACCTCTGCCAGATGCTCCCAGCATACCCTGACAATACATTTGGGTCAGTTAGGTTTGTCTGGCATTTTCCTCCACCATCTGATCCAATTCTCTACCAGGTGGTGATCATTTGACAGCCTAGCGCCACTCTTCAGCCAACTGTCCAAAACATATGGTCACAGATTCGGTGATAAGAAATTAAAATTGATCATGAAGCTGCAGTCTGGAATGCTCTGGTGTCAGATGTGCTTATGAGCACCTGTATGCTTGAACAAAGCTGTGCTGTGTTGTGCT
>JAODUD010000117.1:21077783-21094941 GCA_026784285.1 Stomatorhinus walkeri
ACGACTCTGCATGCACCAGACTCCATGTCAAATCAGATGATTGCGTAAAAACCTTTGTACACAAGTCCAGTGGTGTGGCTTCTAAGCTCCATGGAAAAAGCTGCAGGTGAGACTGCCCCAAGTGCTTCAACACTGTGCCATCACACCCTGACATCTGTCCACATAATTATATATTAAAGCCTTTCTTCAGGACTCCAAGCTAATTTGTCTTTTGAAAAGAAAAATGCAATTTCACGATTTCATACGACAGTGGTTTGTTAGAGTGCCAAGACACTCCCAAATCCCACAAAAGCTGAGATCAGCATCAGTTGTGACGGTGAAGGTCAGAGCCAGGGCCTGCAGCTGGACGCCATGAGCAAGCAATGCTACATCACTGAAAACCTCCACCCCCCCTGTCCAAGCCAGTACATCTTCATGTTCACAGTTAGACCTGGTCCACACATACAATGGCATTTTTTTAAATGGTGTTGTTCCTCCTCCATAGGAAAATGCTAAAACAGCCAAACCACCAGGGGGGCGACATAACTAAAGCCATGTTGGCCAATCAGAAGCCTCATTACCAGGTCTGCTATGCTAAAAACAGCTTACGTAAACAGCGAAGGGCACATGATCAGACTTAAAACAAGGTGGACAACAGCATACAACCTGCTGTTAAAATTCCTATTTCCCCCCCCCCCCCCATCTACACTGAACCTTCCCTCTGGACAGGGTTTCTTAAAAGCTCCAAAAAAAACACTGCTTGTGTGGTCAAAAAGGCTAAAAATGCATATAAAAAGTTAAAAAGTTTTTAAAATACCCGTGAATGTGTAGATAAGGTTTCAGGCTGACCTAAAAGCTGAAAAAGCAGTTGTACATTGACCAATGTGCAGTTATGTCATATTCCAAAAAAGAAGTGGGGAACATTGTTATTTAAATATTTATTCAGACAGAGGAAAGCTAAAAAACATAACATGCTTAAGTACTTTTTGCACATTTATACTGTATAAAAACCCTTTCAGAGCAGGCATATTTACAAAGGGCATCATTGGTTAACTGCTTTTTTAAAAAAGGCAAACAATCAAGGTAACTGAAAACCAAGTAAAAACAGGTAAAACACGCTCCCCGGTATCTTTTTAAAGAGCCCCCACCCCTCACAAAAAAAATAAATAATGATAAAAAAAATTCAGCAGTCACCATGCAGAAATGACAGACCTGATGTGATGGACAGGAGGTCCTGAGGCCTGGTTTCTCATTAGGATGTGCGTTCTGGCAGGACCAAACAGCATTTAGGACTTAAACTCAGAAATGTAAACAGTTTTATTGAAGTCTGTGGCAAGACAAGAATGCCCAAATAATAATCAAGGGGCTTCAATTGACAGTCCTGGGTGAGGAGACAGGCAGGAGGGTCGAGCACCTACAGGATGTCCTTGGCTGTGGAGTTGAGGAAAGCCTCGTGGCTGGCCTTCTTGGACAGCTCACTCTGCGGTGGGGGCAAAACAATCATCTCAGATGTGTCCTGGAAAACTCAGGTCTAACACCCCGAGGTGCTAACAGGCTGGGAATGCCAGGACGGCGGCCTGAACTGTTTACCGAGGACTGAGAAGCTCACCATGAAGTCTGAGTAAGTGCCCATCCCCAAGTGTTTCTCGCCCTTGACCTCCTGCAGTGGCATCCTGTGACTGATCTCCATCGCTTTGGTCTTGTGCTGGACCTTAGGGAAGGCGGTGGTTTACAGGCAGCATAAAAATACAGTCATACAGAACACCAACCCCCCTCCCACCCCCCCAAGGGGGAGATTTTGCCTTCAGAACACCTTGATTAAAAGCAAGCTCTGGTCATGCACTTCGGAATGTGGGCTACTGGTGCCCAGGGGGACAGAGTAGTGCTGGTGCAATACTGCCACTTAGTGGATGATAACATGAAGTGCAAACACCCTAAGCCAATACACCCCCAACCGGTGGAGGGCAAATACCTTTTGACCAGACAAGGGGGGTTTGCCCGACACACTGAGGAAGGTGTTTGAGGTACTGGATGGTGTCGTCGTGGTTCGAAGCACTGTCTGGTTAGGAGTCTAAAAGGAAACATTTGAAGAAGCAAGATCCTTTGGTAACAATAACCCATTTAAATTCCCATATAGCCTGAATAAAACAGGCTGACAAACTCACCTTCTTTATCTTGCTGGGGGTGGACTCTGCACGAAAGCTCCCAAGGGGCCTCTTGGTTGGTGTCTTTAAAGTAGCAGCCTCCCCCTTCTTTGTAACCTGTAGTTAAAACCAAGGCTGGTTTGTCACTGCCACAGGCTCAGACTTTTTCCCACCTGCCACCACTGGAGGGCACCACACTCACACGCTCATTTTTCTCCTTTCCCCGCTGAATTCGATGTTCTTCCCACATGCTGGAGACATACTCCGTGGCCCGTTTGCCCCGCACCAGAAATGCGCGGCCCTCTGTTCTCTCCCACTCCTCCACTGAAACCTTCAGTTCCTCCTCCAACTAAGATGGAGAAAGACTCAAACACTGTATACAACTAGGTTATGTTTATTACACTGTAAGCACTACAGCAGATAAATCAGGACACTTCCCATTAGCCCACTACCTCTTACAAACACCCATACAGTACCCAGTCTGCTCATCTGTCCAACATGTAGGTTCTTACCTTGGGCAGCATCTTCTGCACCTTGACCCTCTCCTTCTCCTCTTTGAGCAGAGCTCCCCCACGGTTGTTAAAGCGGTTAGGGTCTGATGCCTTCTTCTGTCATAATTAAAAAAAAAAAAAAAAAAAGTCATACAAATGTCACTGACCTTACTGGGGAAAACTCGGCACACAGATATTCAACCGGTCAATCTACTGGAACTGCAACCACATCACCCAAAGTTCTACTGTACCTCAAAGTCCTGGAAGAGTGCCCAGGTCTTCTCCCATCTCTCCAAGATCTCCAACAGGGGGCGTGCTTTCTCTTGCCAGGCCTTCACACGCGACAGCTCCTCTTCATGACGTGCCAGCAGCTCTTCCGTGAAGTTACCTTTTTGTAGGAGCAGACAAAACATTGCGGATACAGCGTCAAGTTTGACTTAAACACCACACAAAAGGAACATTTAGATAATCCCCATTAAGCATGAAAAGGCAGGCTTCGCTAGGTGCTTTGGCGTTGCAGGAACCAGAACCTTTCCAGGAACTCCTGTCACATTCCCACCATAGGAACTCAGCCCGATCGTAAAGTCCTAGGAGGGAGTTCCTGAACCTTCTTACCTCCCATACTATAAAGTAGATACTTCTCACTTGACAAAGAACTACTGGGTAGTGTTGATTGGTCGACCACAAGCACCAGCATTAACGTTGAAGTTATGTAAAGTGTGGAGGAAAGATAAGCAGTGGAGAGAAAACTGAACAGATGGAATTATTTTTGTACCTCAATTACATTAAATCCATTAATTTTTTTTGCTTGCATCTCCATATTTCTGCATTGGAAGATTCTGCTGATAACTGACATGCATCTAATATCACTGGTGCAGGCAGTGAAACTTGCCAATACTTCAGTGGAGGAAAAAAAAAAAAGCCAGTTTTTTCTGTGGAAAAAAGATTCATCTGCTGGCCAGATTTAGTAATAAGAATGTTGCAATCCGTATACAAGAAAAATAAAATTTTATGTCTCATTTTGAACCAACATGGGACATGATCTGTCCTGTACTTTCAAACCGTGCAGCCGATCTTCCCAAATAAACAAAACAGGTTCTTCATTCACCGTTGCTTTGGGTTGGCAGTGGATACTTTTGTATGAAGATAAATATGCAGCATTTTGTGTCTCCCGCGCTTATTTAGCATAAAAGTCCCGGTTCCTGTTGTGTGGTGGGAAAGCGACACAAAAAGAGTGGCCAGGGACTACAGAAATTCCAGGTCAACGCAGCCCAGGAACTCAGACTCATGACACTGAACTTTGGCGTGAAAGTCTACTGTAATATCAGAAAGGTTCATTCTCCATCCACTTACTGTCACAGAAGTGCCTGCTAAAGGACTCCCTTCGCTCTGGCCCAAACATGCACTTGTCCCAATTGTAGGCCAGCTCCTGTCGGACCTTGTTGATCACATCCTCAAGCTTGACTTTCTGCAGCACCTCCAAGCGATCCACCTCATTTTGCCACTGGAGGGAGGGAGCCAGTTATCCTCAAATATTCAGAGTAAACCTTTGCACCACTAGACTCTACAATCTCCTCTAATTCACAAACTCCACAGCATTTCTGGTAAATTGAGGGAAGAAATCCCATTTCTTAAGGCTTCGATTCAGAAATTGACTAACATCTCACCCGTGCGATCTCCACAGACAGCGTACAGTGCATGTCACCCTGGAGCTCCCTGCGTTCCTCCTCAGGGCACTCCAAACGATTCCACAGGCTGAGCGCCCGTCCTTTAAGCTCATCTCTAGTTGAGAGCAGTGATTCCTTTTTCACTTCAAGCTGTGGAAAAGTAAAGGGGGCATCTAAGAAGAGGTCTAAAGCCAAAGTGAATAGCGGCGAATCATGCGACAGCAGCTTAACTTCTAAAACACAGTGTATGGAAGACCAGAAGCCCTTAAAACACAGGAACAGGAATTACAAAAACCCACACACCAAGGTAACCACAGAAGGAAGACAGACTATCTTTGCAGCACAGAACAGGCCTTACCGAACTTATAGGGGCAGTGGAGACTAACTTTATCTAACTGGAAAACTTCCAGACACCGCCAAAATGGCAACCTCCCCCCTCCCCCCCCCCTACCTGACGACAGATTCAGCTGCAAATACTTCCAGCCCCCCGCCTGCTTACTCAAACCAGAAGTTCAGCAATACCAATACAGCTACCTACTCAAAGAGAAAGCAAAGCAACAAGCTATACAGTCCTAAGAGAGACGCAGCATGGGATCTGCAGTGTCAGGTTACAGTCCCGGGTGTGGACAGTCCTAATGCTGCTCTCCCCACCCCCGACTAACCTGGCAGAGCAGCATCTTCAGAGCCTTGATGTTTTCATGGGTGAGCAGGAACACGTCGGCCTCGTTGCAGACCGACTCCCTCTCCAGGCTGGTTTCCGGCTCGTGGCCCATCTCCGCCATGAGTCTGCGGATGTCGTCCCTCAGGCCGGAAAAGACTTTCACCCTTGCGCTCTGGGAAGCAGACATGCACATGTGCCACACATGAACCAGGACCACAAACCCAACAAGTTCCTCATTTAAATTGGATTTCTGGAAGGATTTCGGTTTCCCTGTGTCGACAAATGACATAGGAGACAAGGTGCCAGACAATACAAAGACCATTTGCAAATAAGATGACGCTGACCTCCGACACTGAGCACTATAAATGTGTTTGACTGCTTAAACCACCACAACGAAAGGTTGGAGCCTCAACATGAGACAGAAACAACTAAAAGGACCGAGCCCAGAATATTAAATGTTGCTTAAAAAAGGAAAATTAAACATTGTATTTTTTTTATAATAGTTGTCCTCATTTAATTCCCCCCCCACACACACACACACACACACAAAAACTGGGAAAATTGAATCTGGGGTGAACCATTACATGCCTATTAACTACTAATGCTGGGACTATTCACACCACCTCATCTCCCTGCCGGACATCATTCATATATACTTTGACTTCACTCTGTTCTCGACGCTGCATCCTTTTAAGTATTCAACAGGAGTTTGGCATCTGCACCCATGACGCGTCTGTCACACGGCCAACATGCTTCTTTGGTTTTGAGGCTGAAGAGTCAAGCCTGGATGACCCAGAGGCATGCGGTTGAGTAGGGTACATGGGCGTTGTAGTTTTTAAGGCCATAGCTTGATTATGGTACACGGGTGTCGTACCTCACAAAACAGAATAGTAGAAAGTAATTACCGATCATACATGATTTGTCGGTAATCTGTATGCAGTCTTTAACATTGGTATATGTAAATACTCACTATATATGCCCAGTCCTATTCACAAGAGTTTAAGCTGCAGGGTCTTGGCAGTCACACGCAACTGCCCACATACACCTACCCTCCCCCACTTCCTTAAAAGCGCCGCCGCAGCAGTGCCCCCCACTGGATGAGGCAGTACCTTCTCCTCGCCGAGCTGCTTGATGTGCTGCCGCAGCTCCTGCAGCTGGCTGCGGGAAGGCAGGCTCCCGGTGGGGATGTAGTACGGGGTGGCACACAGCTCCTCACACAGCTCCTCGTCCTGCTGCTGCAGGCTCCGCATCTCCTTCAGACGGTCCCCCTTCTCCTTCAGCAGCGTCTCCACGCGCAGCCGCAGGTCCTTCTCCAATTGAAGCACCGTGAGGTCGTCGTCCACCTAATGGGGGGGGGGGGTTGTAAACATCAATTACAGGGAAGAAGCTTCCAGGCTGAGCTTCCGAGGACCTCATTTGAGCACTTAATGCTACCCTGTGGCTTCTCTTTCTATTGCTTGTCGTTAGCCATTTAAGAATGCGACTCATCCAGACATAAATCAGAAGAAAGGAGATGGTCCTTCGGCTACAGGACTGAAAGATCATCCTTAGATCTGCGTTTGGACAATCTAAACTACTGCACTCACTTTATAAGGCTCCAGGGACATTTCCTGATAAAGGCTCTCCAGCTGCTTGCGGAACGAGATGATGTTGGCTTCGATGCGTTTTTTCAAGGCCTCCTCTTCTGTGATCATTTCATTCAGAAGACCCTGGGGGGGCATTACACAGAATGAGACTTCCATAAGCCAGAAGCACATTTTTAGCACTTACCAAGACCCATAAATCAATCTGAGCTCAGAACACCACTGCCTCACCTCGATGTGTTTTTTGACAGTCTCCATCCTCTCCACCCTCTGGTCCTCCAGAATGCCAATGCTGTCCCAGATGTCCACCAGCCTGGCCATGGCCAGGTTGATGCCAGTCACCAGTGAGAACACTAGAGCTTCGCTGAGAAGGGAAGTCATGGGACAGGGATCAGCAACCAAGGCAAGACTCGTATTCTGAGCCAAAATTAATTATCCACTGAGACTCAAAGCCACTTTCGAAAACTAAATGGGGCATGAGCGCAAAATATGGTCAAATTAAAACTGAGGACGCCCCTTCCTCGTTTAAATAGGAAGTCGATAAACAAACAAACATTTATAGAAGTTTAAGTTCATCCGGGAACCTCGGCGTGACTAAACACAAGTCACCAGAAACTCCGGGGGCGAACTTAAACAGGCAGACAGCGGGGCCTGGTGGATTAGATTCTGGTCCTGTCATCGGTATCAAGTTAATGGATACTAAGAATAAAGAAAGTCTCCAATTCGCCAACTGCAGTGTATACGGCGAACATGCTCCGGCGACCAGCGGCCCGGCCGAAGGCCATGTAGCGCCCCACGCGAGCTTCACCGCCTGCTCCGGGTTTGGGTTTTAACCAGCTCGGTGTAAACAGGGAACATAACAGGGGTGTGAAACGGGACGCCTACGAACCGCTGAAACGACCAATATGGCAGACTTACCTCCTTCTACTTGACATCATAGTAAAACGGGAATCGAGTGCAACTTGTCCAGCGACCTAATTTTAATTTATTGGGAGAAACCCCCAAACCCGCCTTTCCCTCACTAAGCCGCCAACTGATTTTAAAATGTTTGGGTGTTAGAAACAGTCGCGCTGATTGGACGCCGCTCCACCAATAAGAATCTGTCATTCGGCTCCTGTCACGTGTGAGGATGCGTTTCGCATACTGCAGCCGAAGATACGAAAACATCGTTGGACGTCCGTTCATAAGTTATTTTTAAAAAATGGACATTACAAATATATAAAAAAGTGGAAGAAAGGAAAAAAACATGCACATAGTTAAACTAAAATACTTTAAATATTGTATGTTTAAATGTTTTTTGTCGTGTCCCTAAAACACTCGACCTAAAACTCCACAAGTCAGGAAAAAGTCCATTTATATTACTCAAAAAACCAAGAGAGGGGAAACCAGGTGGCACGCCAGATAATACTTTGATGAAATAATACTCCTCTAATTAATATTTTTCTTTTATTCATGTAACTTCCTTAGAATGACCAGACGATGGCGGCAGTGAAACGCACAAAGATTGAAGAGAATCGAGATGTAGTGAAATGTACCCTGATTTGGTCCTAAGGCTGTGCAATAAGGTTTTGTAGTTTTATATATATTTATATATTTAAAAAGTAAGATTAAATGTAATGAAAATATATAGAAAAAAATACATATACACCATATTGCCGCAAGTATTGGGACACCTGGCTTCACACATAAGAACTAAAATGACATCCCATTCTTAATACATAGGCTTTAAAATGGAGTTAGCCCACCCTTTGCAGCTATAACAGCTTCGACTCTTCTGGGAATGCTGTCCACAAGGTTTAGGAGTGTGTTTATTAGACTTATTAACCATTCTTCCAGGAGGGCATTTTTGAGGTTAGGCACTGATGTTGGTCCAGAAGGCCTGGCTCGCAGTCTCTGCTATAATTTATCCCAAAGGTGTTCTATCTGGTTGAGGTCATGGCTTTGTGCAGGCTAGTCAAGTTCCTCCACACCAGACTCGCTCATACATATCCTTATGGGCCTTGCTTTGTGCACTGCTGCACAGTCATGTTGGAATGGGAATGGGCCACCCATAAACTGTTCCCACAAAGTTGGGAGCATGAAATTGGCCAAAATGACTTGAAGAATGCTGCACCATTAAGAGTTCCTTTCACTGGAACTAAGGGGCCAAGTCCAACCCCACACCATAATCCCCCCTCCACCAAACTTTACACTTGGCACAATGCAGTCAGGCAAGTACCGTTCTCTTGGCAACCACCAAACCCAGACAGAGAAGCGCTATTTATCACTCCAGAAAACACGTCTCCACTGCTCTAGAGTGCAGTGGCAACGTGCTTAATATCACTGCATCCAATGCTTTGCATTGTACCCGGTGATGCAAGGCTTGGATGCAGCTGCTCGGCCATGGAAACCATAAAGTTCTCTATGCACTGTTCTTGAGCTAATCTGAAGGCCACACAAAGTTTGAAGGTTTGTAGCTATTGACTCTGCAGATATTTGGTGGCCAAGGTGCTTGATTTTATACATCTGTGGCTATGGAAGCGATTGGAACACCAGAATTCAATGATTTGAAGGGTTGTCCCAATACTTTTGGCAATATAGCATATATAATAGAATAGACTATGTATACAGACACTCCTCTACTTAGAAATGAGTTACGTTCTGAACAGCCATTCATAACTTGAAATGTTCATAAGTTGTTATTCAACTTCATTTTAAAGGTATCCGCAAGTACTAAGAACTAGGATGCTGGGAGTACGCACGCTACGCTCCTGCACGGCAGGGAGAGCAGGCAGAAGTAGAACTAGGCAGAACTGGCGTACAGAAAGAAAAAAATAATGTTGCGGACAGGAAATGGGAGCCCAATGAACACAATTTGGACTTATAGTCCTCCTCAGTTGGAGGCAGTTCTCCTGACGCTGCGGTGTCAGTTTCTCCCCTTCCTCTCTGTAAACTGTCTCATCATCGTTAGAGATGAAACCCTGCACCATCAGCAAATTTGACAATGGAGTTGGAGATGTGTGTGGTCGAACGGTCATGTGTGTATAAAAGGTGTAGGGCATAGGGCTAAGTACACAATGGTGTAATGTGAGTGTAACAGTGTTGAAGACACAGCCACCAACTCTCAGCACCTGTGACCTGCCTGTGAAGGAGCTGAAAACCCAGGGACGCAGACAGATGTTCAGCCTCAGGTCCCTCAGCGTGGCGAACTGTCTATGCTGGACTATATTTGAATCGATGGATAAAAACAATACTCAAATATCTAGAGCTGTAATTCAGTGTGTCATTACGGTCACTTAGGAAGTAAATTTGTCAATCTGTTCACCTGTCGTCATGGAGAATTCAAACGATCTCTTCCACATTGATGTGGATGTCTTATCAGCTTGTTATGGTAGCCAAATATTGCCTTTAGCTGCGTCAAGTGACCATACGCTTTGGTTTATCTGATTCTCACACTCTGGAGGTAATACAAGCAGAGCCGGCCTTGCCCTTCTGTGGATGCTTGGGAGAAATATGTCAGCCAGACAGGACATAGAGGAAATCCCAAGCAGAGACCCATTAATACCAAAGAGATCCTGAAACTGTACAGTGGCTGGTGGACTTTTGACCAAAAGGCTTCAGGTGCACGTGTCTGGGCAGGAGGGGTCCAGCGGGGGAAGCCTTCACCAGGGCGTTTAATCAGAGAGGCCCGAGCAAGTAACCAGGTGAATAATTAAAGCGCAAAATGGTCTCTGCACTTGCATTTTTTGCACTCTAAAGGCAAGAGAGACATGTTTAAGTTCTGCTTTGCGCTGAAGAAAGTGTACAAAGGGCAAGTTTGTTATGCTGTGGACAGGCAGGTCTCCAGAAGCTCCTGAACTCGATGCTCTCTGGTGCTTAGCGGCACAAAAAAGTTGCTTCACATAACATAAGGTCCAAAGCTAATTTAATACAGGAATTTTATTAACAAAATTTAGACAATTTATTAAGATTAATGGAAAACCTGACATACTACTTACAACCTGGTGTGAAGCATGGCAAAACTAAATAAAAATAAAAAAACAGCACAGTATGTACTTAATGAGTATTTATTCTAAACAACATGTAAATATCCGGTTAACATGATCACATGGTACTACACCGAAACTAATTTCAATAATAATTACAAAAAATGGATTTATAAAATGCTGATCTGAAATTACAGCTGGCACATTCTCTGATCTTGGTAGATCTCCCTCGTCATTGTTTCCCCAGCTAGGTACGGAGCCCAATTTCAGCACTTCCAGTACATTTAAGCCACTTAATACTGTCAGAGAAGCTCTACCTGAGTGCAACCTTATGACATCGAATTCTAGAACAAAAGACAAGAGTTCAGAACAAAGCAGTGTGGAAAATTAACTTTGCCATTTTACTGCAAGTGCTTAAAGTGAAGCTACTTTCAACACAAACGTCGCGATGGACTAAATGTGCCATTTGGGGTCCCAGTGCATGTCAGACATGCTGTAAGTGTGTGTCTATGCTGGAATGAAAGAGGACCATCTTGTGCGATTCTGAATTGAAGGTCTTCCCCGAATACTGATTTCCCAAGGTTCTGGATAATGCCTTCCCCGCAAAGGCACGCAGGGCCTTGTGGTTACCTGAGACATGACGCTCCTGGGGAGCCGTGGGGTTCAATGCACACCAAATGATGCTACTGGCATAAATGATGCAGGAAACTGAGCGCAGAACATTCAACAAAAAGCAGGTGCCACTTGAGAGGTTGAGGGCGGCATGCTAACTTCATACCCCAGTCAAATGGTGCCACGTAGGAGTGGCAGAGTACAGAGAAAGGAGGAACACAACCCTCAGTACTGAACACCGACACCGGCTGCTGCATGACATGAGGCTGCATGATGATAACTGTGATGGGTGGCTGAGATATCAGGACCAATCAGGATCTCCCTTGCTGGGAGGATGCTAACTTTCCCCTGCCAATAGGATGCTCCATGTGACAAATCAGGAAGTTCTGTTGTGTTGGCAGGTAACAAAGACAGCAAACAAAACACCAGATGATTCTGTCTTCAATGGGGTTACATGAATGTCATTGTATGTAAAGCCTGGGATGCTTTTGGGAAAACACCCTGAGCTGTAGGGGCCGGACTGCACAGAGAAGGGTCATCTCATGCAACAGAGCCATTTTAGCGGCTCTAATAACATACAGAGCTTGATATTAAGTCTTTTAGTAGGTATGTTATAATAAAGTAAATTTTGTCTAGCCCATCTTTTTAAGACATAAAAGTCAATAAATACTGTCTCTTTCTCAAAGATTTAAGTTATGATTTCCTTAGTACTTGTAAGTACTAATGTAAGGTTACAAAAGGTAATGTTTGAAAAGTAAAAAAAAAAAAAAATTCTTACAAAACTAGTCAAACTCAGAAACGGATCATAGGAAGAAGAAGACTTCAGGAAAGAGAACAAGGAGCATTAATTCCTGGTCACATCTGACTATCCTGTCTTCCGGTCTGAAGAGAGTCATTGCAGCTTGCAGCCTGGCTCTCCACAGACGAATCACTGACTGCAGTCGCTTTGTCCTGGGCGGACAGAACTGCGCTATGCACGGTGTGGAAAAAGAGGTTCTGAATGTCCTTGTCTGCAGTTCCAAAGAAGGAGCCACGTTTCAGAGAGTCGATCACGGAGGGATTGCAGCACGCCAGCACCACTCGGACTCCCACCTCGGTATAGTCCTTTACGACACCCTTCAGCGTGAGCATGCCAGTGGTGTCGATGAAGGGAATGGACGAGCAGTCTAGGATGAGCGTGTGGAAGGCCAGCTCTTGTGACACCAGTCCTAAAGCAACGTCACCATTAGTTTTATCTGAGCCCTTCCTTTCAGTCTGCTTGATGGCCAGTGCCTTCATCTTCTTCTCAGCCTTCCTCATCTTGGTGACCTCCAGGAATGGTTCCAAGTCTACTGCTTTGTAAAGTGACTTGAGGAAGAACTCCTTGTTGGCGTAATACAATGGGGCCTGGAAACGGAAGATCTTGACTTTGGGCAGAGTCACGAGGTCACTGTATTCCTTGATATCTTCATAGTGGCTGGTGTCCGGGATCTGACCCAGCAGGGTCACTCTGGGATTCTGTGTCCGGACAATTACGCAGAGCATGGAGAACACCACCCCAACCAGGAGTCCGAGCTCCACACTGAGCAAGGCCGAGGCACTCATGGTGACCATCCAGACGGTGGCGTCCACCTTATTAATGCGCCACTGCCTGGGAACATCTCGGAACTTGCGCAGAGCACCTCGCAGGCTGACAATGATGATGCAGGCCAGGACGCACTTCTGCAAGGAGTAGAATAACGGGGCGAAGACCAGCAGGATCAGCAGGACTACAAAGGCGCTCACTACACTGGACACCTGTGTCTGGCAGCCAGTTGAGTCCTTCACCATGGTCTTCGCCAGGGCAGCACTGGTGGTGAAGCAGTGGAAAAAAGAAGGAATGATGTTGCAGAAGCCAATGGCCAGCATCTCTTGGTTGGGCCGAACCGTGTAGCCATTCTTCTTGGCAAACATTTCAGATAAAGAGACTGTAAAGGCAAAGCTGATCACAGCCAAGGGGATGGCGTCAAATGCCACGTTGGGCATGAGCTTGAAGCTGGGCACCTTTGGAGGGATGAAGCCTGTGGGGATTGCTCCCGAGATACTGGAGTTGTACTGGCCATTGAGGTCGGCAAAGTGAGAGACCAGTGTGGCCACTGCCACTACCACCAACTCGGTGGGCAAGGGGATCTTCAGACGGTCCTTGAAGCGATCCTGAAGCTCCTTCCCAGCCACCAGCACGGCAATGCAGATGGCGCTGGTGATCATGTCGCAAAAGTTCGTTTGGTGGATGCATTTAAAAATGCTGATCCAGGTGACGATGACAGTTCCATAGCCTTGGTGTCGTGGGATCTTCAGCCCAAGGAGGTACTTGGCTTGCACAGTGAGGATAGTGACCGAGGCGCCCGTTGCAAAGCCATCAAGCATTGGAGCAGAAAGGTAGACAGAGACAAAGCCTAACTGTAGCAAAGCCATCAGAACCTGCATGAACACAAACCAAAAATACATCATCATATGAATCATGATTAGTTTGCACCCTAGGGATGGTACAGGTTGACAGCCATTGGCTGAAACATAGCGTCACACTACCTGGTAAACTCCTGCCAGAAAGGTGAGAGCCACTGCAACACTGATGGCATAACACTCCTTGCCACACTCGGAACTGTAGATGCCTAGGGTCAGGTTGTCTGCGGTGGATGCTCCAGTCTCATTCCATGAGCCCATGGGGCCCGACTTGCTGTCTTCATTCATGTCAAACCCTGCCAGGAAGAGCTCCTTGTCCACAACCTGTCCTACCATCAAGCTCATGAGGCTAAAGATGCCCACGGACACATGCTTGGAGGTGCCCAACAAAAAGTAGATGATGTTGGCAAAGAAAGAGGTATAGAGGCCATAGATTGGCTCCAAGCCAGCCAGCAGGCAGTAGGCAATAGCTTGAGGGACCAAGATGATACCTACAATGAGTCCGGACATGACGTCACCCCACACATACTCCTTCAGCTTGTACCTGGGAAGCCAGACTACCACAGGGAAGAAGTCCGTCAGGACCCGCTTTAGCCGGGCTGCTGAGCAGGACAGACTCTGGCGCAGCTTGGCTCGGATCGCCTGCTTTGGGTCGCGTCGCCTCCGCACCCTGCGTTCCAAGTGGACCACCTCGACCAAGTTCTGGTCCGCCATGACTTCTGGGAACGACTGCCGCTCTGCGTAACGGTCAGCCTTGCTCCTGAACAAAGACACAGAACGGACACATCTTACCCCATTTTTTATCATTAACTTGGACAATCCACTGGGAAGACTTTTTAACCATGGCTCGTAACGCTATATCTAAATCACATGGATGTGGCCTCGGAGAATCCCCTGAAGTATGTGATTTTAGTCATTCATTAATGGCTTGAACAACATCTTTCCCCTGGACCAAACCAATGCTCATACTTAATAAATGTATGTTATTCGTAAATACATTGTGGAATGAATTTGGTGATAAATAAAGGATTATATATAAATGTCATCAAGGATTTGTAGTAGCACTTTGAGAATATCATTCCTTGGCTATTGTTGCATGCCTTTCTTCATGTTTCATAAATGCCTCTCTGTACTGTTGTTAATGACATCACACCAGTGCTTTTAATCAAGCTTCCATTAATAAAAGGTAATAAAGGTAAGACATTTTACTACATGAAAATTCAACCAACACTCGTTTTCAAACGATGCCTGATGGTATACCAAGGCAGAAGTGGCCACTGACATCCATGGTGTCCATAGTAACCTGTCTTTTAGCAGACCATTAAATCCCAATGCAAACACAGGAAATAGCGTCACAGCTGTAATGCTCATACCCTACGCGCATTAGATCATAAATGTCAGCGTCGCTAGTGACGGAGAACCGGTGGCGTATGGAGAGAACACCACCTCGCATTTTCTGCACTGATATCCAGCTGCAGGTGACGTTTGACGATCGAGGTATGCAGACTTAATGGCATGCGAGCAGGAGATCTGAAATGCGTGCCTGATGGATCATCACACATGAAGAACACAAAAACAAATTGGGAGTCTCGCAATCTACCGTCACATGGGTGTTGCCGGGCCAAAAACGCCTCCTGTTAAACAAGAAAGTCAACTCGCATTCTGCAAAGTGATACATGCACAAACAATCCTGAACAAATATGGCATTTGTGTCACAAAGCATAAAGATAAGCATGGATACAGCTGTCATTTTCCCTCCGGACTACTGAGGGTTGTCCCTAACTAAATGCTGCTTGTTACGACGCTTATGTCTATAGTGGTAGTGCCTTTAGTCTACATACATCTTTTAAAAAAAGAAAAGAAAAAAAACACAAATCACCCACTGTGGGCCTCACTTGGGGTAAACGAAGACCAGTAAACTGTTACGGTTAGCTGGAAGAGAGAACTTTGGTCACAGTGCCAACTAAAGGACCGAGACCTCCCCTTACGTCGCCTCAAGGCTACAGTGTTGCTGCAGGAGATCTATGAAAGGCTTTGGTCACAAAGCATCACGGAACAGAGGGTCACCAGGTCCACCCAAACGTGTCTTGTGAATTTCAATTCGGAGCTCTGGGGAAGTCGGTTTCTTAGAAGAGCCTGGCCACACGTGACAGTGCTGGGACTGAGCATCCTTACCTTGCGTTGGAAGAGGGAAGAAGCCCCAAAGGAGAAAAATAGAACACAAAAGATTCTCTGGGAAATGTAAACTCACCCTCACGACTTGTGGTGCACTCTCGGAGGAAAAGCCTAGGGTGGGGCCTGTGGCTCAATCTGGTGGTGGAGGGTAGCCAAGATTGGGATTCTGGCACACACTATCACAAACTCACCTCTCTCTGACTACGTCTCTCGGTATCTTACCGGCTGCCCTGCAAATCTCCCTTACTTTCGTTCTCTCTTTCACTCTCTATCTCCTTTCATTGGCACCTGTCACGCTCCCTTACATATTCAAATATTCCCACATGCCTTCTTTTCTCGCTGTGCCGGTCTCTCCAGCTCAAGCTCTTGATGGCAGCAGTTACCCAGGCATAAGTAACATTGGCACAAAGGAAGGTTCCACCCCTCTCCGGCCCAAGAGCCAATGAGAGCGAGGCAGAATCACGGGAGGCTGACCGTTCTTCTTGCTAATGTTGGTTCTAATGAGTCTCGGTTGTTTTTCCTCTTGTTTTATGTTTTCCTTAAACGTGATAGGAATGTAAGTTTGCCTGGTAATGCCTTGTGCAATCTAGATGGGATCAGGGCAATAGGGCACATGGAGTCAATCGTTCACTGACTGCTTTCATTTATCTCTGACAGTGGTGTGGATGGGGGGGTAGGGTTGCTGCTTTTTAGAAAGAATCCCCGGAGTTCAGTGTTTCCTGAAAGCATATAAAATCATCCTATAAAAGGAAGAGCAAAAATAAACAACAGGCTCAGTCCCAGCTCAAGGGGGTGTGATCCCATTCAAAACATCTAAATGGCTCACCAGCTCGTTCAGCTGAAATGAAGGTTTGGGAAAGGCCACCGTTCAACCTGATCTCCTCCCACACGCAGACCGTCTGTTAAACCTTCCTTCCTGGTAGACAGACATTAACTTTGATGGATCTGCTAATCCACAGAGCTGTTTCTGTTCACAGGAGTTTGGCGACATTACATCAAATCTACACAAGAAATAAGAGAATCCCCGAGCAGAAGATGCCCCTGGGCAAGGGGGTGGCTACTGTAGAAGCCAGAACTCCCAGGTGGATGTTCTGCTGCAGCTCAGGAGTTCCACCAGATAACCTGCACAGGCATGTAGTGTACGTCACTAAGGATAATATCACCCCTTAACTGAGTGCCACACTACAGGCTACAGGCATACCTCAGTGAGTGCCCCTCTCCCAAGTTCCACCATTCAACCTGATCTCCTCTCACATGCAGGTGGCCCGTCTGTTAAACCTTCCTTCCTGGTGGACAGACATTATCTCTGATGGATCTGCTAATCTGCAGAACTGCTTCTGTTCACAGGAGTTCAGCCACGTTACATCAAATCTACATAAGAAACAAGAGAATCCCTGAGCAGGAGATGCTCCTGGGCAAGGGGGTGGCTACCATAGAAGCCAGAACTCCCAGGTGGATGT
>JAODUD010000117.1:21145961-21167482 GCA_026784285.1 Stomatorhinus walkeri
CGATCTCTCCCCCACTCAGTTTCATTGATGGTTCTGGCTGCCCATGCCAGTCTTAGAGACTCCCATCTCTCCGTCTCTGCAGAGCGCTTCTCCAATGTCCTGCTGGAGCAGGTGGGGCTGGACAAGCTGAAAACCTGGGTCTCCGTCAATAGAGGCACCATTGTCCTCTGCTGGTGAGTCGCACGCGTGGCCCGTGGCATGCCAGGCAAGCAGGATCCTGCATTCAGAGGCCATGTAACTCTGCAAGCTGCGCAACTGCTCAAAATCCAATTTAACTTGTTTTGAGATCAAATCTAAATCTGTCGGCTTTGTTGACCAGATGTTCCCTGAAGTTCAGCTTCGCCACAGGGTCTATAAAACCAGCCTGCAGATAAAGCCTTGACCTGCTCTCTCTTGCGTGTCAGTTAGTGCTGCGTAACACTCTTAATGCTGCCAGAGCTATCAAGGGCTCATGAATTCCTGACAGCTAGGAAGGTTGCTGACTGAATTGGGGTCGTTTGGATCAGTGTTTCCACCATACGGGCCTTCATGGTGTCCCTGGGGAGCTGTGAGAACATCTGAATCTGCAGCAAGCTATGGATTAGCGCCTTCTCTCAGATTTTCCATTCATCGACATTTTGTCTGGTTTGACCTCATGCTCCTCTCTCTCCAGTCTTCTCCAGAGCACCCAGAAGAGCGTGGCAAAGGCAGTAAAGGACGCCTTGAAGCCCATGGTCCCAGAGCTGCGGAAGATGAAGCCTACCTCCAAGGGGGTGGAGATCCTGCTGGAAAAGATGTCCCAGTAAGACGGACCCTGCTTTTTCTTGCCCCGAGTCTGTCCAGCACAGTCACTCGTTCACCCAAGCCTCCTGTCGGACTCACGGGTTGCTACACCATGGACATTGTTATTTTGTCCCGCTGTTTACGGATGGACCACGAGTGCTGCACTGGTGCCTCTGTGCGACCCAAACCCCAGTCGCGTTTTGGGCAGACATTTCCATGACAGGACTGTAGCAGACCCTCAAGCAGTGGTGCTAAAATACACCAACCATCAAAACACAACTGGCCCTTGTGGTTTTCCTTATGAAGCATGGGGACGGTACCTTTAAAAAAAAATTAAAATAATGTTTGGGATCAATGACTAAATTAGAGCAGCAGCCTCAGTAGTTCTGTGTCAGCTAGAGAAATTGGCCTCAAAGCAGGTTTTTTTTCCCTTATAAATAACCCATGTGTAACATAAAAACACATAACAGTTTTGTTAATTTAAAAAGTCCGGAATTGAATTTTAATAATAAACTGCCTACCACACAAAGCTGTACATATGCTGGGTCTCGTGATATTTCATCTGCAAGGTTAGATCTCCTTTGTGATGATCGGAAATGGAGATAAATTCTCTGGGAGTGCACCAGTTAGGCCGCCCCGACCTGCCTCCCTTGAAATAAGAAACCTTCCTCATTCTGCTCTATAAATAACTGATTTGCACCAAAACCTGAAAAACTGCACCTAGAAAAATACCCAGGTATGGAAGCCACATATTGGACGAAACCTTTATCCTGGTGCTTCGTGGAATTCATTTAGATAGCTGGATAAAGTTCCTTTGGTCTGTTCTAATAACTGTGTTTCTAATTTTATCCACATACTTCGCATCTTTGCGACCTTTATGCTCCCAGTACTGACGTGGAATCGTGTTGCCCTGGGCGAGCTATTTGCGTATTAATCGGCTTTGATGAACTCCATTGTGACGCATGGGAGGTTGACCTGATATACACGGGAGGGAATGACCTTTTTATCCTACTGTATTCACAGAGGTCAGGACTGAAGCCGATTCATACAAACACAATGTTTTGTGTAAATTAATTCCTATAAAGCTGAATTTACTCACTTAAGATACCATTCACGGTTACAAGGATTTATTGATTTTTATTCAGCAAACTGGACATATCAAGGCATTGTAGGACTTGTAGGTCACCCAGTAAGGACAATGGATCACAGGTATATCAACAAACATATTAGAAAAAGTGCTTATAAGCTGCAGAAAAACCCAGCAATGGTGCGAAACGGATTTTCTGCCAGGCCGTGTGCGCTGGGATCTATCAAGCCACTGTCTCACCTTAATTAGTTCAAGAACGTTTAGCATAATTAGCAAAGTAACCAGTAAATTGGAGTGAGATTAAACATGACGGAGGACAACTGTACAAACACGCCCCCCCCTGCCCCCGGAACATTGGGCAACCATGGGCTATATCCTTAAGGTTTCGGGCCTGGTACCTGATCCCGGGGAATACCTTACACCAGTGTTTCTCAACCCGCACCTCAGGGACCCCCAGCTTGTACCCACCCCCAGCTTGTACCCATCCCTAGCTGGTACCCATTTTTTCTCCCTCCCAGCTCCCTGCCATTAAGTGTGATTTTATGTAGTGCATGTATCCTGCATATGTCATTTTGGGATGAGTGTCCACTTTCAATTAATCTCAGCCTTTGGAAAAATATATCTACCAATCAGTATTATCTGGGTTTTAAAACAGTTTATTTTTGTCCATATATTAAACTATTTAAAAATCAGTTTTCTGTCAAGGTAATTTCCAGCACACTACCTCCCTGCTTTAAGCATAATAATTACAACATTAATTCCAATAAACCAGACAGACAATTTCAGGTCAGCGTTTTTATTTTTCGTTGAACAGACAGACCATGTTATAATCAACTGCATGTGGTCTGTTACGATTTCTAACCTAAAGTAGGTGAACTATATTTGCAGTACAGATTGCAGCGAAACAGTGCCGGTCAGGTTCCTTCACCAATCAACATTAAATGAAGACGGAATCTACATGCGGCGTAAGCCAGGTGATGGCCGGACGTTACAATGCAGTGGTGCCTTTATCCTTAGACCTCTCCTCCTCATCATTCAGGCACTATGGCTGTGACCCACTTTGGCGGGTGATTTCTCAGATGAGCCATGGAGGAGGGTGGAAGACGCTACACACTTAACGCCAGCGATCTGCGTAATACTCTGCCGCCTTCCTAGCTGCCCTTCTGGCGAACCGCACTTTTCCGCGGTTCTTTAAGACCGAGGTGTACTCGTGGGACTTAAGCTTGTTGTAGTAGTCCGAGAACTTGTTGTAGAGGATGGAGATGGGCATGCCGTTCAGGATGATGCCGAAGGAGATGCAGGCAAAGGCGAAGAGCCGGCCCAGGTGGGTCTCGGGAAACACATCGCCGTAGCCCACCGTGGAGATGCTGACCTACGGATCACAGACAAGGGTGCCCAGAAACGAATGGAGAAATATTACACTATGTCCACCTTATCTATGGGCCAACAAAAATTGGGGTGACCCCAGCCCCACCTCTGTCTTACCACGTTCACCTTATTACACTATGTCCACCTTATCTATGGGCCAACAAAAATTGGGGTGACCCTCTGTCTTACCACGTTCTTTACGTGCGTGTTGGTTCTCCAGCAACCCTCATTTCCATCCAAGTCCAAAAAATAGGTTTGTCACTTTTAAACTGCCATTATTCTGAGTATGTGTAAAGAAAGACTGCCTGCTGATTGGCTGACATCCTGGCTGAGATGCACACTGTCTGGCTTGTGCACTGAGAGGAAATGCTTCCTCTTGCAGAGCTTTCCGCCACTGACAAGGACATCCTACAACCTAGATAGCACTTCTCCAGACATTTTCAAAGGTTTCCGTAGTGGCAGGAGAGCATTTTCTTTCCAGTTCTGAAGGTCAGATTCTGCTCCTAAATCTACATTGCTAATCAGTAATGAAAAACACATACTTGCATCTCGGTGTCTGCTAGGAGCGTCTGCAGGATGACAGCATTTTTTTTTTCCCGTTTAAATTTGTATTATTGCTGAATAACATTTTAGGGGTGAGATGGTAAAATCTAAGTAGAGGAGCAGAGTTATTTAGGTAATGACCCATGTGAGTCACTGCCGCCTTTGAGAATTGCGCAGAAGCAATAGCAGACGTTACGCTGCAGCAGGTAACCTTAGCTCACATCACCGGTGCCAGGTACCTGCTCAGGCCACGTGTCATTTCCTGTCCTGTCTGCAAAGAGAGCGATGTGACACGAGTGTTTCCATATAGACCTGAGACCTGAATCAGAACATGCTACTGATCCAGGATGCATTCCAGCTTTGGGAAATATGCCACTGGGAATGATTCAGGGAAACATCTGACAAATCAGCCTGTCACTTCTGTTGTTCATTAATCACACTTTAGTCTGATTCATTAGCCGGCTTAGATGGCAGGAATTATTGTGTAAGGTTTCCTGTTTTATTCTGTCTTGACACTTAGCAAAGAAGAAAATCACTGTGAAAATGACCATCCTTAAACACGAATTTGAAACATTCATTTTGCGATAAAAAGCTATGTCGTGCTTCAGTATTAAAGTTGATCTAGCACAGTTGGTTTAAGCTAAATCTAGGAAATCAAGTGAAAAGTTTAAGCAGCATCGGCAAAACCTTGCAGTTTCAAAGTGTGTTGCAACGTGGCAACATAATACCTTGACTTCACGGCATGATTCATATGATTACTCAAGAAAAATATCTCTAGCGTGCTGCTCTGTTTAGAAGATGAGAGTTTATCTAGATTTCTCATCCACACTTCAAACGAATTGGTTTGAGGCAATATCCAGGATTTAGTCAACTGATTCTGCAGACTGGGTGAGCTGGTACATTGAGAATCCTAAATTTATCATTAGTAAACCTAACTAGAAGGACACAATGGAACAGTGTTGCAGGAGTCTGAAGAAGACCTCCACTGTTTCCTTTCTCTAATGGATTGTATAGCTTCTCCAGGAATACAAAACAAACAGCATGCGCTTACCGCTGCCCACCACCAGGCATGGGGGATGCTGGTGAAGTTGGTGTGGTGGACATCATGCTCCACCGTGTAGACCATGGCAGAGAAGGTGAGGATGCCCATGGCGATGAAGAGGAAGAGGCAGCCCACCTGCTGGTAGCACTGCCGCAGCGTGAACCCGAACGCCCGCAGGCCTGTGGAGTGGCGTGCCAGTTTCAGGATACGGAAGATGCGCATGAGCCGCATGATCCGCAGCACCTGGCCCACCTTGCCCACCCGGCCCACCCTCTCGATGTCCGTGTCGTGTCTCCCGTAGTCTTCGTTCTCAAAGCACTCCAGGGCCACCTGCAGGTACAGCGGGAGGATGGCGATCAGGTCCACGGCATTCAGCACACTCCTGGCAAAGCGACTGAGGTTGGGTGTGGACACCAGTCGCAGCAGGAACTCAACGGTGAAGAAGCCGATGCAGAAGGTTTCCACGTACTCTCCGTAGGTTCGCCCGCTCGGCTGGCGCGCTGCTGTCTGATATTGCATCTCCTCCACTGTATTCAGTGTCATGGCCACCAGAGAGACCAGAACAAAGAAGCTGGAGGCTACCGCCATCAGCTTAGCCGTTATTGAGGAGAAGGGCTTTTCCATCAGGTTCCAGATGATCCTTCGAGTGTGGCCAAATGACATACCCCAGAATAGCTCCTCATTTTCCTCAATCTCCACCTCCGCCTGCAGCTCACGCTGGATCTTCAGCTGCTCGCTAATCTCATCCTGTCTCTCCTCGAAGGAGATGCGACAGCAGCGGTGAGTGTTTTTGATCCGGACCCCCCAGTAGTTGATCTCCTCCAGGAAGTTCCTGGGGCAAAGCTCATCTCTTATCCACAACACTCCGGTTCGATGGAAGTTGAATATGCTGTGAAAAACATCTGGGTCCCTGTCAAAGAAGAACTCATTGTTCTGCACAATGTAATCATCGCAGAGATCCAGTTTCTGGTTATGGTCTGTGTAGGTGGCGAGTCGCCCTATCCTGGTTTTTGGATACTTAGCTGCCACCCTGTGGGAGATCTGGTAGACTTTCCCACCTACATTGATATTCAGCATGTAATTCTTGGATGGGGAGCCCAAGGAAGAACCTGCAGGTTTGCAATCTTCATCCTCATCCTCCTCATCATAAAGATTGTAGCAGTCCCGGCTCAGTTCCTGCATGGAATTCCATTGCTTCGTACAGGTATTTTTGGTGGAGAGGTTGGGGTCATCCATGGGGTTATTGACCCCTTGCTCTGGGGCACCAACCTTATAGCTGGGGAACAGGCTGTGTCTCCGTCTTCTTAAGTTCAACATGCCTGCTGGTCCCTTGTTTTGCAATCCGAAAATCACAATAGATTCACAATCGATTCCCAGCAGTCCTTCAACTCCCTGCAGCAGAAGCACTGAAAGAAATCACTCTCAGGCCCCTCAGTGCTGCTGACCAAGGGATTTACGTGCTTAAAGTTTTAATGCTTATGATCCTCTCAAAGTGCCTCTTCTGCTCTCATGTCTTTCATATCCCTTGTTTACACATCCTTCACTAAGGTTTCACTTGTCAGAAGATTGATTTCTCACTACAATTAAAAATAACGCTGTATTATGTAGCACAACAGATCTGGTTTGTTGTTAGTTCAGATTTTCATTCCATTATGCTGCTCTAATGCAATAAGTCCAACTGCCAATTATTCATGGTTCAGAACGACCTGAACACCTCTGTGGTAATTTCTTTACATATAATGCAGCTGTTCTGAGGTATAATGCTGCAATTTGTCACTGCTAACCAGATAAGCATAAATGCGCAAAGCCCTGTATTAAATTCAGTTCCACACCAATTTGATTCACACAACATTGACGCAAATTACACCCTAAAGATGAGCTGCATTCTGACAAAATGGGGACAGGTAGAGGAAAATTCATCAAGTGGAGACCAGCTCCTTGGGAGAATGTGGCAGGTCCAGGAGAGCAGTCTGTGGGGGGTGGGGGTGCTCCAGTTCAGGCATCACTGCAGTATGAGAAAACTGGAAAGAGCCTAAATTTAGTGGATGAGGACCAGCAAAGGTCTGCCAGGCCTCATCAGGCTTCCAGAACTGGGTAATTTACACTTCATACCGTTTCTGTAGTATGAACCTTCAGATGGTGCCATCAAAGATTTCTATGCTGTGTGTTGTGCTGCTTCTAAACTTAACCCTAGTAATTAGAGTACATTTTGTCAATTACAGAAGTAATTACTCCAAATGAATGTTGAGGTACCCTGAAGACCCAGGCAGCAACCTACCGGGATCATGGCTGAGACCAGATTAAAGCAAAGAAGGTGCTTTGAGTAATTCCAGTCTCGTATTGCAGTAGCACTGCAGCTAGTGCTGGAAATCCCACCAAACTCTTTGCCAACATACATAGGCCATCATGTTGCTAAGGCAGCCCACAAGAACTATGCAATACTCAAGATTACGTCACTGACTCCACACAAACTTCAATTATACAGTGGTTATACTTCAGTGTGGTAAGAAATGCAATGATGGCAAGACACACCTCACTTCCTGCTTGGCATGGTTGATGAGTATGCCAGGCAAATCCTAAAATGTCAAATATGGGTATTAATGTGAGAAGACTCACCACTACCTTCATGGGTGCAGCTAAACGAGACACAAGATATCTCCTTCGAATTACAGCATCCCCTACACTGTAGCCAAACATTTTGTACAATGAAGTGTCAAATAAATTGAGGATAAAGAACTTTAAAAGCCATCTAAAACTGTTAGTGATATAAATATTTTCAAAACATTCTGGAATAGTTTTCAAATTTGCCATCAAAATTTCTTACACCTGGCCATTCATAGACTTGAACGAATGTGACAGTGGTTGACTAGGAACGCTTCCCAATCATTTAAGCCAACACTACATACAAATTGACCACCAAGGCTTTCTCCACAAACATTTGTAGGGTTAGTGGAGTCCCCCCCCCCAACATGGCTAAAACTGCTGAAATACCCAATGCATCGAGGACAATCATCCTCAATTTCTCCCCTCCAGTGTACAAATATCTGGCTACACTGTACTTCCCTTAGTACAGAAATACTAAGATCAGGGGAGAGTCAGGTTGAATTCATACAAGCCTGGTTCAACCAGGTTGCCCCAAACAACGTTTCATAGAAAGCTAGCAAACATCTCCCAGTGTGAACCAGTCCACCATCCACTCTTCACTGGTCCTGAGAAGTCAGGAAGGAAGAGGCCAAAATTTCACATATTATTTTATTTGAAGTGATTGCAAATGTTTTATGCTTTCACAGAGTTAAGTACCCCTGTACAATGCTATAAAAGGTCACAGGAACAGCACAAACATACAAAATATTTTAACAAATTCATTTTAAATACATCTCTACCCTGGTACTATGCCCAACCTTTGCAAAAAAATTGATTCAGTCCAATGTATACAATCTTATTTACAGAGTAAGCTTGATCAAAGTGCTTCGATGTCCTGACTGCAATTTTTCGGGACAGTATGTACAAATTTCCTAGTTTTACAAATGTCATAACAGCACATTCCTTATAGAGCTTGCCTCACCAGCATACAGAAGCTTCATAAGAATGCGCTTCGGGAGGTAATACAATTGATAAAAAGTCACATGGTTTAAGACATGACTGCCTAAAATATGCATCTCAATATTCACAGGCTGTTAACTATGCGGTCCAAGCATTCTGTACCAATGACACTTCAGTAACCTGCCAGAACAGGCATTGGATTGTGGGAAAAAAAGAGGGTAAATTGAGAGAAAGTAGAACAGATCACACCCAAAGGCCAGGCTGCTCCGGGCATGCTCAGTGCAGGTCTTAGGGATTCAGTGGATTTATCATATACACTATAAACAGTGACAAGCATCCCACACCCTCACCCTGCCACACCTCAAAGTAAAAAAGGAAAAACAATGCACATCAGAAGGCATCTGGTTGTAGCTCTGCTAAATAGCAGCTGTTGGCATGGACACCAAAGAGATCGTAAACAGATGGAGTGGTGTCAGACTAGGCTATAAGTCGTCCTCCGTATTCACAACAGATATCTGCAAAGAGAATACAAGATTAGGAGAGCACAGGCATGAAGCTATTCTGGAGGTGTCAGAAGCACAGGCATTTCCCACAGAACTAATGCAAAACCCAAAGTATGAAAATATGAAGTTCAGGTTCTTGAACAAAGTGCCAATATTTTACAGGCCAACCTGCCCCCACCCCCCATCACTCCCTTATTTCAGTAAGAGGTAAGGAACCAGGTACTCACAGCGGGATACGTGTGGCCGACTGACGAGCTATGCCGACTAATGTCAATGTTGAGGTCCTCCTCGGTGGTCTTTAAGTACACAGGGTTGTCGAAGTTCATGCTCTTCTTGTTCTTCAGTTGCCAATTGCGCCACATCAGGTAGCCTCCCGCAGCAGTCATCGCAAGCAACACTGTCAGAAGGAGCAGACCAGGTGAGTAACGTTAGATGCCAGGCATCCAAACCTACACGATTCCTTGTTCTCCAATTCCAGAATCCTTTAGATCAGGGGTGCCCAACTCCAGTCCTGGAGGGCCAGAGCCCTGCACATTGGGTTTCTCCTCCATTTAACACCTGATTCAACTCCTTGTGCCAATTACCACACAGGCTCTTGAGCTGAATCATTTATGGTGGAACTGGGATAGAACTAAGCTACACAGGGCTCCAGCCCCTCCAGGACTTGAGTCTGGCACCCCTGCTTTAGACCATACACCCGACCCATGTTTAAGTTTCATCCAAAAAGCATTTCCTACAATTTGTCCCACTAAAAGGCACACTCCCCACTTAAGATTTGAAGGTCCAAAACTAGATTCCATATACAGATCAGACAATTATAATATTCATTTATACCAGTGCATTTATCCAGTCTCATCTACACCATTAACTTTGTTTTGGGGAAAAAAAAAACCATAGCCTGGAATTTACTGCAGTTTACCAGAGACCAAAAGACTGGGTGCTGTGTAGACCCAAAACAGTACTTACAAACAGGAAGGATAGCCCAGGCTGCAGCTGATCCTTTGGCCGACGAGTTGACCTCGTGGATGGAGGTGCTTGTATTCCCCTCTTCAAGAAAAACGAACAGGTTAGTCCGGAGGAAACCAGCTTACCCATTTACCATTAAAAACCCCGTTCCCTTTCCAACAAGTTAGACCAAGATGTCACCCGACAACACTGGAATTTCAGTATAACCCAAGGTCAGGAGATTCTGTGCCAAGGCAATTCAAGATGCTAGATTGAAGATGAATCGGTCAAGAGAAGAGCAGCAAACTCATTCGTTGCCCCTTTCCCCACAGGAGCAAAGTCAAGTGGCCCTGCCCATGAGCACCAGCTGTGTCTACATGGATCAGGACCAAGCCCCACCAAAGTCAGCTTCTGTGATTTTCCATAAGAAACTGACCCAAGTACTGAATCGCTCTTATTCATCGGATAAAATTACCAACACACAATAGGCAAAAAATAAAATCAATGCTTGAGTACAGTCTTGCAGCACATGAGGACAGATGTGCAAGCAAAGTGAGAGAGCTAGCAATGATGGGTGGGAAGGACACGATTCACAAGAAAACCACCATCAAAAGCCACACCACGATCTTTCAAGCTCCCAGTCTTCCTCTTCAGTTAGATGCTTCTCCCTTTGGGCTAGCATTACTAGCATGATGATCTAGTCCTTCATGCAGGTGAAGAAAAAAAAAACATGAAAACCCCCCACAGGCCCATGAGGAATTTTCATGGACTCCGGAAAAGTGCTCTTGGCTCAGTTTATGCCAAACAGGCCACTTCGACACCATGCGGCAAGCAAGCCGCACCTAGCACCTGCTCAGAAACGATGCCTTGGGCGCCCAGAGAAAGTTGCAAGAGGCTGGGGTTAGGGTTGCCGTTACCTTTAGAACAAGGGGGCTGTACGAGTGCCTTCACATTATCCCCTGGGGGTGAACCGGCAGCTGCAGTTGAGACTATGGAACGCCACAGGGAAGAGGGGGGTGGTGGAAGGGAGAAAGTCACCTTGCTTCTCAACAGTTTCAAAATCACCGAGGCGAAAACTACACAAAAATAATAATGCATTCCCATGACACACCATGCAGCATCCAGCTACAGAAGGTGGCCATTCAGATTCAAGGCAGCACCACTGCAAAGCACTTAACACTAGGAGCTGAGCCAAAAGGGACAACAAGTGGAGGAGAAGCGTATACCAGATGCAAAAGGGACTGAGGCACAGGAGCACCCTAAAAGCTAATGGACTGCATGGAAGTGGGACTGAAATGTTCTACTGCTTTGAAGATCTGGAACAGTGCTACCACCACCAAAGCTGTTCTAAGGCTGCAGTTAGCCCCTTATAGCAGCTAGGTTCAGTTGCTGATCAAGAAATAACCACCAAGTCCAGGCTCTGAGGACCAGATCAGAGGCCCGACACCTAAGGCTAAGGACCACATGCAACTGCTGCTTTGCTAATTTTGCTTGCATGACACCATGGTGCCCACAGGGAGAACCTAAGGGAAGGGACACCCATCCAGTCACAACCCTGCCTCAGCTAGCCTCCCACCAGGCAGGAGTCTGGCTATGGGGAGCTAGTCTGCAAGCCAGATTCGAAAGGTCCCTGCTGGGTACTTCTGGGACACACCAAGCAGGGACGGGAGAAGCAGAGCTACAACAGGTTGACTTTCATACACTTGGGGTAAACAGACTTCAGATAGCACTGCAGTTTACCAGGCTCAAGTCCCATGGAGGGAATTAAGGCAGAAGCACATCCCAGGGCTGTTAGGACACCACTCCCACCCACAGCAGTGACTAGTCAACTGCAGCACTCAGTTGGACTTTAGAACCCAAACCTACACATTCCCACACCATTTGGAAGTAGACTCAAGGTCCTGAGGGATGGGGGGCAGGGGGTGCTAGATGTAGAGGGCTCTCTGGATCAATGCTATGGAGGGACCACATCTCGGCACAGAAGCGGCAGAGGTAGCGCTGGCCTTGGGAGTAATGGGAGCGAAGACGAGCATACAGCAACAATGGCCGCATGTACGCAGCACTGGCAGGCAGCAAGTAAACCAAAAGGTGCTGGGGCAGAGGAACATGCTTGGGTAACCAGTAGTAGGATGCAAGCTTCTTAAAGGCCTGCAGGTTACCCTCAAAAGGGAGATTGAACCCCCTTTCCCTCTCCCCCACTTGCCTGGACTGCAATGAAGGCCATCTGCTGAGAGCTCCATGCCCTGGGGGCACACACAGGTGTATTTTGGCGAGTGCTTATTGATCTGTGGTGCAGGCAGGCACATGTAAGCACAGCCTCCATTTTCCACCTTCTCACTGCACCAGTTAATTCCTGTGAAGTTACAGCCAAAATTTAGCTCATTGCCATAAAATGCTAAACTCATAAATCTCATGAATGAAAACATAAAAATAGTTACTATCCCTGGCCAAAGATATTCCCCACCCAGACTGCAGACCCACCAGAGAGCTGAATCAGCTCGTGGTAAACAATGATGTCCTGTGGCTCATTCAGGTTGCTGGCGAGCGTGATCACATCCAACCCTGTAAATTTGTTCGCCCCGTAGATTGCCTCATTCTCGCCATCTGTCCAGAATACACGATCCTGACACAGAAAGCAAACGTTAACGCGGCCAGGGACTGGGACTGTGTACACACAGCACAGCATTGTAATAAGGAGTGCCAACTTGAAGCAGAGTGCTGTGGTGCCCTTTGGTACCAAAGCACAACTGTAGACACCTGCCGTGGCATATGGCAGTACCAGCAAACTACACAGTACATAGCTTTTCCAGTTGGCTATTTAAAAAAAAAAAAAAAAAAAAAAAAATCAAATTCTCAGCCCATCATGGACACGAGTTATGAAGCAGCCTGTTTTACCTCAAAGACCGTGAGGGCGAAGGGGTGAGGGAGGTAGTCAGGGGACTGTAGTATTTTGCGCCTGTTGTCCCCATTAAGGTCCACACTACAGAGCATGTGCAGCTTGGAGTCCACCCAGTACAGTCTGCTTTTGATGAGGTCTAGAAGCCAAACAGCCAAAGAGCAGGTCAGACTTTTCCCTCAGGCAGGCAGGGCAGCCTGCCAGCATCACATGACATGGGCATCCAGGTAGCATGGTTAAGGATACAGACAAAATACGTTCACCATTCAACTCAGATGGCCTGGATGGTTATGCCTTCCACCAAAAAGCTCTCATTTCCACATTTGCCCCATTAAGAATCTATCCCTCCCATCCACTGGGTTGCAAACCCACCAAGAGTGATCCCATTGGGCCACTGGATGTCCGTCTCAACCAGGACCTGCCGGTCAACACCATTCATGCCAGACTTCTCAATCTTTGCAGGTTCTCCCCTATCTGACCAGTACAGAAACCTAGATGGTGACAAGGGGGGGTGGGTTATACATGTAGATTTCAATGATATGCTTGCATACATTAAGGGAAAACACATCAAGAACAGACTACATAAGGCAAGAAACTCAACCCATGATCAGACTGTCCTTACAATTGGTGGGCAAGCAATTAAACTAGCATTGGAAAAAAAATTCAACATGAGCAAACATCAGTTACCCAGAAAGTGGATCCACAGCTATGGAGGCTGGCTCTTTCAAACCAGAGCTAAACAGAACCTTCCTCTTAGTCCCATTGAAGTTGGCCACAGAGATGGTCTTGGTGGCCAGGTCAGACCAGTACAGGTTCTTGTAAATCCAGTCTACAGCAATCCCAATAGGCGTCTGTATGTTGTCGATTACTTTCGATACGCCTTCATCCCGCTTGTCCAGTGACGTGCTGCAAAGGCAGGGCAAGAACAAAATCTCAGGCACTCAGAATAGCAAAGGACCTCAAAGTCCCAAGACGTCGCTGAAGCAGTCTGCAGAGGGCCAATAACTGGTGTGAAGACTGTTCATGTTGACACCAAAAGGAAGGGGCTGTATCAATAAGACAAGTCAAAGGTACCAACTACAGTGGGGACCTGGATCTCACTAGCAAAGTTTACAAAAGGCCTTGAGGAGCAACTGTGCTCACATTCCATCAGGTGGGTGGTTCTACATTAACATCTTGCTTGACCACTTACAGGGCTGTAGGTGAATCTCAGTCAATGGCACTGAACTACAATGAAAACTGGGAAAGCCTGTGGGATGAAATACAAGGTGCCTAACAGCACATATGGGAGAGCTGATGGGGCAGGCCATTCCAGACTGGAAAAATTGGGTTGTAACAGGCAGATCGAGTCACTGATGATCAGAATCACTCAGATACCTGAAAATGGCCTTCTGCCCCAGGTCAGCCCAGAAGATCTTCTGTTGGGTAAAGTCTGCATCCAGGGCAACAGTGTTGCGGAGCTGTTCCACAATCTGCGTGTACTCCCTCCGTTCCAGACCCAGCTTTCGGATATCCCGTCGATTAGTGAAGATCAGACATGGTTCCTTCCCTGATGGGGGTGTACAGTGGTTAAATGTGCCAGCTACTTTTTTCCTGCTAACTTTAACAAAATGAACAGTCTCCCAAGACTGCCAATAGATCATTCCACTTACCCACTGCCTTACACACTCCAGTGGAGGCATCCATAAGGTAGCCATTGTGACACTCACACTTGTAGCCCCCTTTCAGGTTGATGCAAATCTGGCTACAGATTCCAGGGTTCAAGCACTCGTTGATATCTGTTCAAAGCACAGTTTTAGAGGCATCACAGCACCAGAGTGTTACCCACAATGCACCTGCATGCATATCAACGTACCGCCACAGGTCTTTCGGTCTATGAGCTGCAGTCCTGGAGGGCAGTCACACTCGTAGCCAATCACATTGTCTCTGCAGATGTGGGAGCATCCACCGTTGTTCTGGAGGCACTCGTTCAGATCTGGGCAGGGAGAGAGGAGGTTTTCCCCAAGACCATACATTGACTGCAGATTCTGGTGTCCCTCTGTGGAACACCTCACTTACAATCCTGCCAGATTTCTCAGCTCAGGGTTCCCAGAGTTCAGGGGAAACAGTCTTCTGAATAAAATTCTTATTTCAGGCTGCAGAATTGTTCTCAGCAACCTAACATTCACTAGTAGGAAAGACACCCCATGGTTCCGTTGGGTTTGAACTAAGGATGTAAACCGGCCAAGGCAATTCGACTGATTAGGGAACAAACTGATGAATGAGAAATCTCATTCAATTCAAAATCGATTTTGAAAACAAATTCAAAAACAACTTCACTCAAGCTTACCCAAAATCACAATAACCTTTACCCCTACCTAGCCTTAAACCTTAAGTAACCAAACAACTAAAAATGCCAAGTATTGCATTTTGTTTGAGATTAATAAATTCCCCCTGTGGGAACTGAAGTGGTCCCCATGTCAAAATATCAGGTCTCTTCCCCCCCCCCCCCCCACACCCTGGGGACATTTTCAGCTATGGTATTTCGATGTGAATATTTTGACAGTGATAAATGGGAGGGGGAGGAAGGTTTTAAAATGCGATACTGATAACCTGAACCGCCACTGGTGGTCAAATTCACAGAGATTCTGTGGGGAAAAATAATTGTCTTTGCAGATTATTCTGTGGAAAGGAAAAGACTGATTTGCAGGCCAGATTTAGTTATAAATTAATGCACCACTGGCCAGTACTTTGAGACTGGCTTATATGTGGTGAATAGAAGCTGTTGCCCCCCCTCTATGGAAAAATGGCTGTTCAAATTCAATCTCCATTATTTCAGCATTTGTGTTTTTAGCTCTTGATTGAGAAGTTCAAATATCTGGCAGAAATGCCGGCTACGACTGACAAAGACCGATATCTTAATGAATCTGCCAATATATTAAGACAGTCAGTCAATCTGAATACAAGTTTAAAATTGCAATGCAACTATTGAAGAGAACTTCAGCTAGGGAGAAACTAAATGTAGTCGACAAAATAAATTAAAGTCCTTTGGGAACTGAAACCTGCAAGGTTGACAATGGGCATCTGCAATATTGCAAGTCTAATAGAACCTTGTGTATTAATATTAATATAAACATGTTACCCAAGTATGCCACGACAGAGTATTAAATTTAATTGCCCATGAGAATTTTAAGCTCACTGACAAATATACACAGACGAAAAACTGCTTCCAGCAAATAAATCCTGATATACAAGGTTGCCTGACAGTTCACAGGCTAGTAAAACAATTATGCCAGTCCTGGTGAACAGTAGTCGAATTACTGTCAGCTTTAACCTGACAAACACAGCAGGCATACGTAATGGAGGGGGCAGCTGGAGGAATGATCTGCCACCTGGGAATTCAACCAGTTTAATTTAAACCCCTCAATTTGGAGGGGAGGGGTCTCATGATATACAGGTTAGAAGAAAAAAGCATCAACTGCGACCAGACTACGCCCCCTAACCAATATCTACATGACATTTTCTGAAACCTGGAAGCAGTAGGACTGTCAACAGCTGCTAGATATATCTGATCCCAGATCAGGGAAAGTAAGCATATTTCTATCGGTCACAAGCTCATGCAGGAGTACAGAGGCCAGGGTTGGAGGTGCAGGGGGTTTGGATGAGGGACTCAGGACGTTGTGATGTTGACAGCACTGTCTCAGACAATGGCAGCATTGCAACCAGGGACGAGAACCGAGCTGCTGTTTCCACCACCAAGTTAAAAACAGTCTTTGGCCTTTAATTGGCTCCAAGTAATAGTGACTGACAGGAGGACTGTCGACTTTCAAACCAGAGCGCAGCACCAACCCCAGCATGAGGATGAAGGCCCAAAGCGCCATTCAGCCCTGCCTGCAGCACCCCCACCCCAACACCCACCGAGACAAACTGGCACCATCTCGGCTACAGGGCAGTACGTGGAAATTCCTCAGTCAAACTGGGCACAGGACCCCAACCGTGACACGTTCAATCACACCCACTCACTGCATTCTTTGATCGGCTCGTCGCTCCAATCCGAACAGTCCCGGACCTTGTTGCACACTTTGCTCGTCTCAATGCACTCTCCACTCCGACATTTGAACTTGTCAGGATCATTGCACTGGGTCACTGTGGGGGTTGGGGGGGGGGGGGTAAGAGGAAAGTCATTTGTTACCATAAAAAGTGATTTCTAGACCCAATAAGACTTGATTTCAAGTATAAATGATGTATTGAGAAAAATTTCACATATGCAGTAGTCAAAGGACTAGGTCATGCCAGTGGCCTCTGTTTGAGTTCACAAATGAGTGTCATTTTTAAAGGTCTCACACATCCTTACGGGATCCATTTGTTGCGACTCACAGGCAACTCAACTTTTTGGGAAAAAGTATTTTAAAAAACCAGGACACACTGACCTCCCTCAGGACCAGAGCAGAACCCCTGTGACAGACCCATAGCTCTGACAGCGGAAGACAATTCATTATTGGGAACTGGTGCATTTTAGTATCCGTCACCAAGGCAACCCAAAAACAGCTTAAGCCTCTTGGGAAAGAGCAGATTTAAGCCCAAGAGTTCGGTTCTTCCAAGACTTAACTTCTGGGAGACGGGTTCCCAAGCCGCCCCTGGGGTCAGGGTCCTGCCCAGTCCACGCTGAAGAGCCACCTACCGTTTTTGCAGTTGATCTCGTCGCTGCCATCAGCGCAGTCCCTCAAACCGTTACACTGCCGGCTGCCATGAATGCAGCTGCCGTCATCACACTTGAACTGGTCTGGTCTGCAGGTTCGCACAGCTAGAAGACGGAATGGGACGTTGCAAAACCAGTGGCACATCTGCAGAAACCACAGCTGACAACACACTGAGGGATGAGATCCAACTAAGCTTCACCCGAGTACTGGACATCCTCTTTACCCCAATTTGACACTGCATGCACCCAACAGGCAAACCACACCACAAGGACTGAGAACAGGTGGTTTGGCTGAGACCACCAACTTGTGGCAACACTTTCACCATCATTTTCAAGAACTAGTATGCTTAAAACCCCACACACCATGTTCCCCACCACTGTTTTGTATGAGGTCTGCATGCACCAAGCAAACCATTTCTGTCCTTGCTGCTGGACTCAGTGTGGCACAGTTCCACTTAGCTATAGGGTAAATTTTCAACTTTTATAATTATCACAACATTCATTACAAATGGGGGAGAAGGGGAAAAAAAAAAAAAAAAAAAAAAAATATGCCATTAATAGGTAAGGAGAGCTGCAGTTACATGGTGTCTGGACAGATGCATGTCTCAAATCCTACTTGCTAGAAGACCCAGCCAATCAGAACTCTTGGCACATGCAAACAGCCAATGGCAGACCAGCCAAAACACTTAATTGCTAACAGGTAGGTTCCACTCACGGCAGTTGACCTCGTCGCTACCATCCTTGCAGTCTGTGTCACCGTCACAGCGCCACTTGCGGTGGATGCACTCGCCGGAGCCACAGCGCATCTCGCCAGAGGGGCACTTGGCGGGCGGTGTGGGCCGACGGCCGCAGCGCTGAGGCGACTCGTCCGACTGGTCCTGGCAGTCCACGTCGTCGTCGCATACCCAGCTGGCGGGAATGCACGTGGCGTTGCCACACTGGAACTGGCTGGGCCCGCAGGATGACGGCACGCAGTCTAGCTCGTCACTGCCGTCACCACAGTCATCCTCGCCGTTGCACACAAAGTTCTGTGAGACGCAGCGGCCGCTCGCGCATGTGAATTCCAAAGGGGCGCATGTGATGTTGCCTGGGAGCAAATCAGGACATTGAGGCAGGTGTTAATATTTTACACAGGCCAAAGACAAACAGCTCACTTTATAAAAATGGGGTATTGCACAGTCAAGTTAGATAAAACTAGCAGCCAAGCAACTGAAGGGGACTTAATACATTGAAATTTAGCACAGGAATTCAGGTCAAGCATCTTTGTTCCAGGGTGACCCAGCAGAGCCTGTAACTGGCAACCTTCAGGCTGCCCATCCACATCCCGTAGATCATCGCAAGTGCATCCAAGGACGCCCGAAACGTACCGCAGTTAACCTCGTCCTCGCCATTGTCGCAGTCCTTCTCGCCGTCACATTTCCAGAACACAGGGATACACTGAGTGGTTCCGGCGCCACAGCTGAACTCGTTCACACGGCAGGTCCGTGCGTCTGTGGGGGAAGGAGACAGGCATCGGCCGAAAAACAAAGATGACACGTTGGAAACGGCACGCCAGACTAGCAATCACCATATTAAATACTACAAGACTACTACATTGGGAATTGTCCTGGGCATCATACAAGTCGCGACTCCCAGTCGAGAAGTCCGATTATACTAGATTAATCCGTTTGATCTCTTTTGCAATAAAGGCAGAATGTAAAGGCTGCAAACTCATAAACCCAGTATGTTTGGTTCGGACAGCTCATGCACACACAGCCAGCACACATACAAAGTCTGAAGGTGTGACCTAAAAAGGCAAGCAGAATGACATCCTGGGAATACTGTCACACTGAAAGTGCCACCAAACGGGTCCATTGGGACCCCAACCCACGTTCCAAATACGACAAGCTGCTGCCACCATTTCCATTCGCCCTGGACACAACTGCCTGGTCTGAAGCCAGCAGGAAGTACTGCCAAAACTTCCACATACTTGGTCTCCCCCAAGCCCGCCCCCAGCCCGTCACGACAGCGTCGGGCCAAATGAGCTCAGACACTGTCCAGGGTGTGGGCCGATCCTCATTGGAGCATTACGTCAGAGAATATTTAATGAGGGGCCATCTGGTGCCTCAGAGCCTGCACACTGCATAAGAGGGGGCAGAGAATTCATCTCCTGCTCCTCTCATTTCAAGTCACTGAGGTCGGTCCATGTTAGCACCTCTGTCAAAAGCTACTTCTGTGGGGGACAGACTGGTCAAAGGTATTCATGGAAGCGCCATCATGTGATCGCACACGTTCAGGAAGCAGAAGACTAATTGGAGAGTATATGGAAGGAGACCAAATGCCCCGTATCTAGGTTGGTGTTCAAAGAGGGTTGAACCGGATGCATTGGACAAGCGGGCACGGCTGACTTACAGCAAACATCAGCGCTTTCGTCGGATCCATCTTCACAGTCCGGCTCGCCGTCACAATGCCACCTCTTGGGGACACATTGACCATTCCGGCACACGAAGTCTACCTCTACACAGGTCTTCCTCACTGCAAAGCACAGCACAGCAAAGGGGGGGGGGGTCACTGTACCGCAAAATGATGTTAACAGGCGGAAGCAGCGCAGCTAGACTTGACGGCAGAACAAGCACGCTTCCACTGGAAAATGCGTCGAGGAACCAGAGGACATTTCCACCTTAATGAATTAGGCTTCCGAATTGCCATCTGACACCGAACTTTAAATATCTCCACCACCTCCCCCCACAAGCCCCAGAAACAGCTACCCAGAGCAGTCCTTGAACAAGGTCACCACTTCAGCAAGACCTCACCTTCTACACAGTCGCTCCTGTTCCACACAAGGGTTACAAACCCACAGTAAATGTTTATTTCTGCTTCTCCGAAACATTCCCTGCAGTGCACTTTCTACTACTTTCAGCTGATTTCCTGCCTTAAAGGAGAGTTTAAGGGACACCGGAACCATTAGAGGCCAGAAACTGGTCTCAGCCAGACAGAAATTACATCATGAAGGCCATCAGAAGGTCCATAGTAGAAGCTGTAGCTACACATGGAATGGCACGCCAGGGTTGAGCGGGAACCAGCTGGGCGACGCCAGGTGACATTCCGATATTCCAGCAGAAAGCCTGGGTGTCAGACAGAGGGCCGATGGGCCTTCCCAAAACTAAGGCCCGAGATCAGAAATGACAACCCACTAAGCTTCTGGTGAAACCGAGGCTTCCTTGCCATTTTATGACACAGAACCCATTGAGTCATAGCATGAATCAGGAGAGAGTCTCAGAATCAGCAGTCTACAGGCACTGCCCCAAAGCAAACAGGAACAAGTCTAGATAAGTAAGGGGGGGGGGTTGTTCCATTCAGTCTCCATGTCAGTGGTAATTGAAGAGCGAAAAGCTGATGTATCCTGAATAGCGATAGGGAGGCCACAAGCAACCCCGTTACCTAGAGGCATAGAGGAAGACTGGGACCAGCCTGTAAAACTGCAGGCAGGTACAGGCACGGGGCAGGAGCGACCCCACAGCACCTATACCCTCTTCACATCGTCCTTCAGTTCTGGCCCCGCATCTCATCCCTCATTTCTGCCCGTCTCGCGACACTTCTGGGTGATCCAGTTCTTACGCTGATGGCCTCCCATTCCATCACTCCCAGACTCCCGTGACCCAGATAATGCTTGGATACAGAAACCGATGTAGACGTGGGCAGGACATGGAAGGCATCAGACCAAAAGGTGACAAGTCTCACTAATCCAGCCTCAGTGTCCCCACAAGAGGGCAGACAAAAAAAAGTGATGTACACTTCAGTTGCCCTGACAACCAGCCTCAGCCTCTGGTGGCATCACTCCTTAGTGACGTCATGTGTCCCCTGCAGGATGGGAGCGAGGCAGGAGCCACACCCAGAGAGGAGCCTCACCGCAGGTGCTCTCGTCACTGCCGTCAGAGCAGTCTTCGTCTCCATCGCACCGCCACACGGAGGGGATGCAGCGGCCGTTTCCACACTGGAACTGGGAGGGGTCACATTCTGTCTTGGACCCTGGGGAAGCAGGATATATAGAAGAGATTAGGATAAAGAAGAAACAGGGTTTTTAGAATGGGGGGGGGTGTCAACACAGCCACATGACTGACAGCTGAATAGTCCTTCACTGCTTTGTGCACGAAAGGAAGTGAATCATACTGCAC
>JAODUD010000117.1:21179494-21192561 GCA_026784285.1 Stomatorhinus walkeri
AAGCTGTACCGTAAAGAGAGACTAGTTACAGCGCGGTTCCAGCTGGCTTTGGTTTTCCACTGGCATACAGGAGCCGAACCGTAGCCAAGCTGTACCGTAAAGAGAGACTAGTTACAGCGCGGTTCCAGCTGGCTTTGGTTTTCCACTGGCATACAGGAGCCGAGCCGTAGCCAAGCTGTACCGTAAAGAGAGACTAGTTACAGCGCGGTTCCAGCTGGCTTTGGTTTTTCACTGCAGAAGGGCCTATTCGGTAAACACTTTGCTGGGTTTGGAGAACGATACTGATTTAAAACCAAAGATATGATTATTTACTGTTCACATGCTGTACATCGTGATTTACCATCTGCTAATTTCCACTAGCAAGTCTGTGAGAAATACTAGCGGAATTAACATTCGTTTGCCTGAATCTGCACTACCACTCCATTCCATTCAGCTGTACTGTAGTACTCTTTTAAATAGGTGGTTGGAAATTTTCAAGATCCAGGTTACTGGGAATGCATCAATACATCATGATGCGCGATAGTATAATAGCGAATAATATATGCCTTCAGATAATCCTTGCATATCGACGCAGAGCACCAGCATCTCCGTTCATTTCGACCAATCAGATGGTAGTGATGCAACCAGCTCGGTTTGGTCATGCTTTCGGCCCTGTTAATAAGTGTGGGTGCAGCTTGGGTGCGGCTCGCGTAATTTACAATGTAAAACCACCATTTTGGCTTGGGTATGGCTCAGTTCTAGGTGGCAGTGGAAAAGCCCCCCTGCACTCACGTTTTCGTACTCGTCGTCTGAGTCATCCTCACGCTTCGGGGGGGCCTTCCTCAGGTGTGCCGGCACTTCATCCTCGGAGGAGCGAAAACTCTGTCCATCCGGTGAGGATCTTCTGAGGAGAAAAACAAGCACGGGAACTGTTATCTGCAACCACACCTTCGGCAGACAGTCGCCTACCCTGGGAAGTCAATCGGCTGATCATAAACACGTACTGAAGGATTCGGGGGGGTCCGAGCACTTTACAGGGGTCCTCGGATACACAGTGGTGAGTCAGGGAGGGCCTAAGGTGACATTTTGTCAAAAGGTCCAGACGTTCTTTCTACACCCCTGGAAACAGTATTTATGTCCTATTGAAATTATGCTTAACTTATAAACACACTCAGTCAGATTATCTTTACAATGAACATGGAACAAAGAATTCCTGCTCAAATTTACTGGCTGGTGTGCTTTTAGGACTAATGACCAGGCTCGCACTGGCCTCCTAAGTGTTGTTGACAGGACTTCAAGGGTTTTGAGGGAAAGTGAAATATGGGGGATTAAGGGAAAAGGTGCAGTGGGGGGATGTGGGGCAGAGAGAGCAAACAGAGGGACAGGGAAAGGGGGCACTTACTGGAAGGGGCCTCTGGGTTTGGTGTCGCTGGGTGAAGGTTTGGGTGCTAGTGAAGGCCTGTACATGGCCGGCTTTGCCAGCTCCTCCTGGGGCTTCTTCACGGGGTTCAGAGGGATCATCGAGGGCTTCGGCCCAAGCACAAAGGGCAAATCCCTCTCCAGATTGACACAGATGGGCAGAGTCGTGGGGCCTTGTATGGGTACCGGGGGCTTGGTTTCCGTGAGGGCGCCAAGGGTAGCCGACGTCGTTTTCCTCGGGATAAGTGGGGCTGTGCGGGGGGTGGTGCTTATAGGCAGCCGGGGGTGGAGTTCTGGGCCAGGCTTTTGCTTGTGGTGGGCTGCTGGCACAGGGGGCGGAGGGCCCTTGTTGGCCATGTCCTTTTCAACCAGGTTATCAGGTTTAGGCAGCTTGGGGAGGGGGAGGGGTGGAACCGGTTTCCTGGGCACAGGGTTTGGAAGATTCTTGGTTGGGGCCAGGGGTGGTGGAGATGCCCTGTGTGGAAAGCCTGTTTGCTGCAGAAATGGAACTGGGGGAGGTGGGTAGGTTGGCGGGGGCTTCACGAGGTAACCTGAATAGACAGATCATAACCACTTTCAGGCTTCCACAGAAAAACCAACATAGGAACTTCACAGTGACAATGTGACAGGAAACCTTTGCAGGCCATCCACTCAAGAGAACAATGCCTCAGGTTATATCAGCGGTTTCAGCCTGGCCACAAGTACAACACTGTCAAGACTCAAGACCGTGAGAAAAGTGCAGCAGGCACCTGTTATCGAAACCAACCCCCTGGACCCCCTCAAATGAGTGCAGACCTCAGGTCCCCCAATGCTTAACCACTTGACAATTTAAAGGTAAGTACCGGTCATGCTCTCCCCCTCATCTGGTTTAAGGTAGTCCTCATCCTCTTCCTCCTCATCCTCTACGACGTAGTCTAAGAAGGCAAAAACAGTCAGTTAGGAGGTTACCGAATATGGTCCTTACTGAAAAACTCAGGCCATTAAGTTGCCATGGTGCGTTGTAGATGTTGGAAATGGTGTATGTCTCTTACCATCTTCTGTGTCCGGGGTATAGTTTATCTCGAGGGGCTTCTCTATGGACCCATAAAAGCCGTCTAAGTCTGTATTAGAATCGCTGGAACACCAGGGAAAGAAATACGACAATCAAAATGCGCTTCTTTGGGTAATATCTCCATGCTACTTTAACTTAAAGTCTTATACAGCCTGATTTTCCACCGGAGCACTGCAGGTTCAGGGCTAAATGTGGATCTCTGCTGGCTCCTTAAACATCTGCAAACACCCAGCTTCACGGGACATATTTATATTTTCTGGGACTTTTAGGGCAGTTCCGGCCTTTGTGTATCACTCGGAAACACAGCAGCTCCTTGCTGGGAGCCTGAGTTTAGATAGACAGTTTTTTAAGAAGAGGAAACTGCTGGGACTGCAATGATTATGCAAGGTGCAACCAAATAAGGGAAGAGGGAAGAGTCCAGATTATAGCTGCACAGTCAGTGGGAAAACACACATGTGCAATTGATGGAAGAGGGAGGAGTCTGGATCAAAACGATGAGGTCACCTTATATGTGGATGTACAAATAAGGGAAAGGGGAGGGGCCTGGATCAGAGTGTTCTGTGGAGCAATACAGGTGCACGTCTTTCTATATAAGCTTTATAGTTTTACCAAGCAGTGTAGTAAGGAAGCTTAATATTAGTCTTTCACCATATTAACTGTCAGTTTCCCTACTGGCTATGCCATGACGCACTGGAATAACATTTAAAGATAAGATTAAAAACAAAGCCGCAATCCTACCTTGCGACACGGGCATCTCTTCTGTCATGATAGAAGTCAATTTCTTTTCGCAGGTCGACCATCCATTTCTGTCAATTTTAAACCAGAGGTCACAAATCAACATCGACCCTACTGCCCCCTCCTGTTCAGTGGCATTATTGCCAGTAACAGATTCCTGGACTGATGCATAAATGGGGATTATGTGACTTTTCTAAACGCAACGTAACTGACTGAATACTGACAATGATGATGATAACTATGATTTACTGTATTCTTGTGTTGAAGCTGTTCTCAATTAGATAACTAGTGTATTTAATCAGGGGGTTAACCATAAAGAGCCACACTGCCCCCTGCTGGCCATCAATGGCCTCACCTTTCTCTCATCCTCACAGGCTGCGGAGAAGTACCAGGTGCGATGCCTCTTGCTGAAGTGGACGATCTTGAAGGGAAACACATTGTTGGCAGTGGTTTCCTCTGCGGCTCGCATCACTCTGTTGGCAGAGCGTGTAAAATGATGGTCACGCATCCAGCTGCCAAGTGTGTTCATCCTGTTCCCGAGACCAGTCTTAAATAGCTAGTTTTTTCCAGAAAAAAATTAAGATTATGAAGATTTTGTCTCTTCTCCGAAAAATAACAAAGCACGCATGACAGGAGTAACTCTCCAAAGGTTGTCAGTCAATGAAAATATTTAATATAGACCAGTGCTTCTCAATATGGTCCCAGGGGACCCCCAGGAAGTCCATGTACTTACTCCCAAGGTTGCTGCGTTGAGAAACACTGACAGTAAAGACAGTAAAATGCTATTGGACAGCCGCATGAGACACTACATTAGCTGCATTAGCTACATTAGCTAAATCTATGACACAACGGACAGGTAGCATCAGCAAGAGCAAATAATCTGTAAAAGCTGGTTAAGCCAATTATACATTTACGACTGTTGGGAGAATGTGAAGACACCTAAAATCATTTAAAAATAAGGGTACTTGTAGATTTTCTTTGATGTAACTCAATTTGTGTTATTTCAACAGGCATTGACAAAACAAAATGGACACCCAGACTAAAATGCTGCTCTACGTTCACTGGTTTCTGTTACACCCCCCCCCCCCCCCCCATCCGACACAGTCTGAAAGGCTGCCTGTAGGCACTGGCATAAAATATGGGGAAGGAGGGGGTTAAATCCCCCCCCAGTAATGAAAACCAGCCAATACAACCCCCTGGACCCTTAAATGGGGGGGGGGGACCTCGCCCCCTCCCCAATGCACAGTACAAAGGTATACCCTTGCCTGGAGGTCTAATTCCCTGGAGCCAAATTGCCATGGTTATAGCGGCCCCTTGGGCCGGGGAACCTGGGAGCGGCTCGAGCGCTGGGGAGGAGTTGCTCTGGGGGTCTAATTATACCCCATGTCTGGCCAGGATGCAGCAAGAGCTCAGCCTGCTAGTGCCACAGGAGGAGGGATCAGTCCCAGCGTCCAGAATAACAGAGAAAACAGAGACTTAAACGGCTTGGATAACTGAGGAAGGCAGGCTATGCCTTGCCCTCGTTTTTATTACTTGTCATTCTTGATCGAAACTTAAAGAGGAGCGGCAAACAGAGGCGATTGCGGTTGGACGTTGAACACAGAGTGGGCAGTTTGCTGGAGCTCGTAATCGGAACCTCGAGCCCCTCAAGGGAAGCGGATAGGAGAGAGAGACTTCCTGTGAGACAGGATGTGGCCGCCGGCCCCGTGACGTGGCCTAAAAACTCTAATTCACCTAAGTGACGTGTGGGGTGGGCTGCCTGGCAAGCTATTTTACAGTTTAAAGAAAACTCTACGTACAACCACCAGCAGCTCACCAGGGGTGCATTTCAGTCCTAAGCACTGACCTGTTATAGCCGTTGAGGGAGAACGCCCCCTGTGGTGAGGGGGAGGTACTGCTCTTAAAGTAATACACGCAGCCCTTGTGAAGGATGATGAAACGGAGGGGCCCTGGATGAAATCAGAGGTCATAGGCAGACTTGTCAAACAGTGAATTATTATAAATATACAATACTGGTGTCTGTGGCTCCTGGGCTAAGCTATTTAAGCTGACTGACCCAGTACAGTGCACATCAATAAGTGTTAAAAGATGACCTTGACAGTGGATTAAAAAGTGCTGTCTGGATTTAGGTATAAAGCAAGCAGAGGGTCGTGTAAAACTCAGCAGGGGTAACATTATGATTGATGTTAATAATTACAGTGTTCATTTGTAATTCAGGCAATAATTATACACTGAGTGGTTTGGTTTGGCTTAGACGTTTAGTTCCTCCTCAAACGGGAAGAACTTTGACCTTCTGGTGACAGGTGCACTTCTTCAAATAGTGTGTTATCTTGTGAACATCCCTAAATTTGGGTGTCAGCATTATAGTTACTCCTCAGACCATGAACCGCTTGGACAGCGGGGGTCGCCACGGTGACTCACATTTCATTAGGCTGAACTGACTGCCGCCCTTCTTATGGAGGTATCCGGAGTGTGACACGCCGCCCGGCATGGTCAGGAGGTTCTGGGCGCCGATGGCCCTCATCGGGGTGGGCCAGGGTACCTGAGAGGAGGCCATGTTTCTGAGAGAAGGGAGAAAAGCTCTTGGTGTTAATGCAGCGTCTTACAGCAGCCAGCAGCCTCAGAAGAAGCACTGCACATTCACACATGCTTCTCAGAAGCGGGCTGGACAAGCTCAGCCCCTCCCTTCAGGAGAACAGCGTTTACTGTTTCAGGCTGGGAAGCCCCACCTATCCCCACCCCACCTCACCACCACCATCAGAAAGTCCACGTTCAGCAACGTGAGCCCCCCCCCCCCCAGACTGAAAGGCTGTCAGGAGAAGGATCAATCGGGAGAAACAAAGCCCCCCCTAGCACGCTCCACTCTTCATACCGTTTCAGTACCTAAACCTGCTCGTCTTCCTCAAACCCACAGGCATTCGCTCCTCTCCAGCCGCCTCGCCACAGCCCCCATCCCTGCCCCCCTCACCTCCTCTTCACCCGCCTCCCAGGCGCCACGATCGTGGATCTCTCACCAAACATGCCAGACCGTCAAGCCGGCCGCGGACGGGAGCCGGTGAACTGACGGGATCTGGATCACGTCGGCAGAAGCCTGCCGGCAAAGCCATGACCCCACCCATGGAAAAAAGAGGAAGGAAATGGGATGTTTTGCCCTCCTCCGAGCACACGGTTTCCTGCCCCTGCAACCACGACCCCCCGGGATGGAACAGGAATACAGAGGCAGACTGTAAGCAACTGATCTGCACGATGTGGTCCCTGCAGGGTGGAGCAGGAGGTTGAATGGGTACCAGGGGAGAACGACGCCAGATTAAATCAGCAGCTGCAGATCCGGAAGATGCTGACTGTCCAGAGTGTCTCAGATAGGCAGAGGGTGTGAGTGTCTGGGCACAGGCTGGTACCGCAGACCTCCTGGTGACCCCTATCATTAGACCTTCAAAACACTTTTTACCTGTCAGGGTTCGCGGACGACAGATAAGCAGTGGAGACACACTCCGCCTCCACGGGGTGACTGGTCAAGATGATTTAAGAATCAACTCTGAGGTGCACCAGGACAGGATGGAAATAGAAAGTCATCCCCGTCTCCGTTTTTTATGCGGAAGTGGTCAAAAGATACAGTGGTACAAAGATCAGCAGAGCGATGTCTTGCTAGTACATATGGCAGCGGTCCACTAGCGGCGGTCTGCGGACGCGCATTCTGGCAGGTGAACACGCGAGCAGGGTGCGATCTGCGACAAGTTCGCAGACTGTAACCAGCGCCACTCAGCACGGTCACCTGAAAATGCGACTGAAATTAGGGTTCTTGTAAATGCCGCTGCTTCCTGTCAAGCAAGGCGGCTGAGAGATGGAGGACGATCATTTTGGACACCTTAATCCTTCAAAATCAGGGTGCGAGATACTCTGAACAGGCCAAGGGTTCGAGGGGGGTGGGGGAGACGTGTACCCGCAATATTTAATTGATTAGTCTCCCCCAAATAAATGGATATTTAAAATATTGCATTTAATGTACTAAATTTTTTAGGTTGTATCCCCCTATTATGGGACTCTTTCCTACACATTTGTCTTCAAATGCTGAAATGAGTGAAACTGGCACTAAAACTCTTACTGAGCTTATTCTTTTGAAAATCACCTGCAGAAATATTTCACTTAAGTGAGGATCTAAATATAAATAACGAACACGGAAGCTGAATAAATGAAATATCTCACAGTAATTATTTTCAATAGTGTCATTATTTTCAGTATCTGAGGATAATTTCGGGGAAGGGCTTATAATAAGCTGGATGGGCCAGCTGCTGTAAGCTCTGAGGTGAGTGAGCATTTTCCTTATAGCATTTTCTGTAATTGTGGTTAATAAGAAGATCCGGGTTGGCTTGCGCTGGTTTGAGGGGTAGACGTTTAACCATAGTCAGATACCCACACATTCCCTTCACACACACATACCAGGGGCGGGGGGTAACCTCTCACTGGCGCGCATTCCCGTGCTGTACACACGCGTGTCCGCTTTCCCGTGTCAGTACGCACGCGTGTTCCCACGGTCTCTCTTCATCTCGTTTGTAGGTAGACAGAGTGAAATGTACATGGCCTTAAATTTTTTCACTGCCACCATGACCAACCGATTTAATAAAGGATAATTAACTCAAAGACGGATGTCACTTTCTGAAACATTTTATTATTTATTTTGGGTCCTGAAGAAGCTGAGAAGTAAGCTGCCTGGAATTGTGCCGGATGCAGTTTTGGTCACACGGACCAAATCGTAAGCAATAAAGAAAAAAAGCAACCAGGAAAAGCAATGTACGTAGATGCAAATTCTATACAAGCTTAATATTACATAGCCTGTGTTGGATGCAATTTTCAGCATAATTTCCCTGTTTCTCTGATAGGCTAATTCATGTTTCTACAACAAAGAAAACTACTCCGTCTAAGTCTGACCTAACGTTAAATTATGGCTGTTAGAATAAAGCAATAGATCCGTGAATGTATCCTAGCATAATATGTGCCATTACAGTATATTGGGTCTCAGTAAATTTAAACTTGCAAGAAATTGTAGAGAAATCTGTTGTTTACGCTATTGACTAACAGACCATTTGTAGGTCATTGGCAATTCCATACCAGACAAAACTGTATCATTGTATGTACGCCGGACCGTCAAGCCGGCCGCGGATCGGTAACAGCTCCATTCTGTTCAAATGAGCCTCTCAGCACGTCGCCTCAAACTGCATTCCCATTGGCTTTCTGTGTGACCAAGGGGACAGAGCAGGTAAGCAAGAGGTGTCAGACCGTTTAGATGATGTCCACGGCCCACAAGAAGAAGTGAAATGAACTTAAGCGATCAAAAGTATGGCATTTTCAGCCAGAACTGGAGAAAGACAGGAACAGAAAAATGGTAAATACAAGGGTGATAACATAAAGTACTGTTTCAGATCTGCCATACTTTCAGAGTCATCATGCCAGTACTGTTACTCATCATGTACAGTATATTCAGTACTCTTACATATACACTCACTAGCAACTTTATAAGGTAAACCTTGCTACTACTGGGTTGGACCCACTTTTTCCTTCAGAACTGTCTTAATTCTTTGAGACATACATTCAGCAAGGTGTTTGAAACATTCCATGGAGACATGATTGCATCGCGAGTTGCTGCAGATTTGTCAGCTGCATCTTCCTGATGTGAATCTGAAGTTCCACCACATCCCAGAGGTACTTTATTGGACTGAGATCTGGTGACTTCTTCATGTTGAAGAAAGCAGTCAGAGATGATATGAGCTTTGTGACATGGCGAGTTATCATGCAGGAAGTAGCCATTAGAGGGTGTATGTATAGTGCTTATAATGGGATGGACATCACTAACAATACTGAGGAAGGCTGTGGCATATACACTATGCTCACTTTTTACTATGGGACTAAAAGTGTACTAAGGAAATATCGCCCACACCATTACACCACAGCCTGAATTGTTAATGCTAGGTGAGATGGATCCATGCTTTCATGTTGTTTACAACAAATTATGACTCTGCATCTAAATGTCTTGGCATAAATCGACAGTCATCCCACCTGGCAACATTTTCCCAATCTTCCACTGTCCACTTTTGGTGAGTCTGTGCCTGATGCAGCCTGAGTTTTATGTTCTTAGCTGACACGAGTGGTACCTGGTGTGGTCTTCTGCTGTTGTAGCCCGTCTGCTTGTTTGATGTGTTTTGTATACCTTGGTTGCAATGAGTGGCTATTGCAGTTATTGTTGCCTTTCTATCAACTTGAACCAGCTTGAGACCTCCATGCACAACAGAACATTTTGGTCCATGGTGTTTTTTTTGCCCTGTAGTATATATTGTACAGTACTGTTACACATATATGTACCATATTGTTAGAGTCATAATGTTATTATTGTTGCACATATAACATGTAGCACTGCTAGGGTCATATTATCAGCACTGTTTTCAAATTTAACATGCAGTACTGTTAGACACACAAGGTCTGTACTGTTACGCATATATCGCATGCAGCGCTGTTACAGACGTAATTCATGGTTCTGTTAGGCAGACATGGAACTAAGTCATGTAACTGCTGGATCACAAGTAAGTCACAAGTCTAACCATCAAGTCTCAAGTCATGCTTCTGAGAATTAATCACTCATGTATAGGGTGGTGGTGGCCTAATGGTTAGGGAAACACACAATTGAAAGGTTGGTGGTTCGAATTCCTGATCAGTGAAGTACCGTCCCCAAGCACTGCTCCCTGGGTGCTGAATTAGCTGCCCCCCTGCTATGTCATGATGTCACATATGGGTTAAATGCAGAGGACACATTTAGATGGTGTGTCACCAATGGCCATTCACTTCATCTTCACCTATCTTCTTCTTCTTCAAGTCAGATTCAAGCAAGTCAAGCCAGAGACTTAGTTAAGCAAGTTATAACTAGTTATGGTCAATCCTTAAGTAATTTCATCACCAGTGACATCGGTGACAGTATGATAAAATGTCAGTGATTAATTTAACAATGATGTTATACATTTAATTGTTAATTTAAACACTGTTTGTTTAACCTGTTTTTATGGGTCTTGAAATAGTTTTTCCACGTTTTAAAGAATGATGTCTTTTTTTTACTTCATCTGCATACAAATTTCAGTAACCAAAGATTAGTATTTTTGGTATTGATGGTGCCATGGCTACTTTTTGCTGGTGCGCTGAACTGCCTTCACCAACAAATCACTTGTTGGCTTGGCCTATGGTGGCTCCTGTCATTTATGGGTTCACATGGTACAGCATTCTTGAGGTTCGGAGAAGAGGAGCCAGAAACACAAGTGTGGAGCCAATGATGAAAGGCTAAGGTGGAGCCTAATATTAATTGTAGTGATAGAATGTTTGATTTTACAAGTCATTTATGATAAGTCTTAGTCAAGTGTCAAATCAACAAAATCCAAGTCTAAGTTATTGAGTCTTTTTCATAAATTGGCAAGCAAGTTTCCACTCTTAAAAACTGGGACTCGAGTCTGACTGATATAATGGGCAGTACCGTTGGAGTCATAATATCAGTACTGATACAGATATACAGTACTGTAAAGTTATAATATGCAGAATGTTAAATTCATAATACACAGCATATCAATGAATTTTAGCAATAGTTTCACTTCCAAAATGGTGTCACTTCTCAAAAAAAAATCTTCACAACAGGGCAATGATAGCATGTCCCTGTTTGATCATAGATCCACAGCTCATCATCTTATTTCAGGGAGCCCGTTTCTAGTGATTTGCCAGTGGGGGGGACTCCTGCGTGTGTGTCTGGTAGGGCGACCCACAGGCGCGCACTCTGTATGGGCTGCGTCTCCACCCCTCTGCTGCGGGAGTTTGAGTTCGGCTTCTATTTCATACTTGTTCCTCTTTTGCTTTTCGTCTCTTTCAGACACATTTGGTTCCCTTTCTTTAGTGGAATTCATATTTCCATGGGTAAACTTCAATTTCCCCCTTGTCTGTTTCGGTTAAGTGCCTCAATTGGACTTCTCCGAGAAGATAATAGTTACTTTCCCTTTGTGTCACTTCCTGTTTGCTAACTGGACCCAGCTGCTCCCTAAACAAGCTTCCTTAGCCTGACTATAGTCATACTGAAACTAAACAAAGACAATTCTGAAAGTCCGAATGATAAAACATTTCACTGCCCTAACCTGCCATATTGTGCAAAAATGCACCATTTCTCTCAACAGTGACATTTCTCCTTGGTTTTTAATATACTTGCTCATTAAACAAACAGTGTGTGTAGACTTTGTTTTGCATCAGTAAGATGGACACCTGTCAGCACAATACACACTCCTTCATGTTGCAGTTTTCGATAGATAGCCCCTACAACAGCATAATTTGTGCTTTACCACATGTTCATGAAACAGCTATTTACTACCCGACATTTTTAGTAAAAGCCTTGAGCGTTCTGCTCCTCAAGGACTGATCATCAACAGACCTTAGCTGGAGTGAGGACCCCTTTTGCAGACATTGCTCAAGACTCCTACCTCTATTCTCTGCGTGACATTAGCGCCGGGAAATGGGAGGCTAGTGTCAGTTCCATTGCGGAGGATATCATTTACACGATCACACATAATGGCTCAGAAAAGCTGGTCTCTGACGCAGCTTGGGGAGTCGCTGAACCTTGTACAGACATTTTGGAGAGACAGCTTCGCAAAACAGTAACAATGAGCTGAAACGCTGAGACTAAACACCTTCACAGGCCAAAAGGAAACACGATGACTTCCACATGCCCACCCGCGCTATGCAAACCCAAGGACAAACAATAGCTACTACATAATTAATCCCGACCCACAGCTGCTCTCACCTACACTCCATCCCAACCAGCGTACCTTCCAGAATACTCCCCTAAAGACCAACTCTGATAGCCCAAAGTTTTAACATCACTGTGCCTTCGTCCCTATGTGATAGTGCTCCTCCCCGGGCGAAATACAGCTATTTATTTGATAAGAATAAGACAGTAAGGTGAACTTACATGCCATCCCAGTCTTTGTAGCATGTCTTTACGGTGTGTTGACCCGAAAACGCGAATGATTTCATCTTCTTCACTGACACAGCCATGGGCATGCAGAGCCACCATGTTACCTTTGCGGGCTGCAAACTGTGACATGGAATGAAGGACCCAACAGCTACCTCATTAGGCGTCCGTTGATACGCCAGTGGCAGGGAGGACCCCAAATGGTGTGACGTGTCCAAGCTACAGGAAAAAGCTTCTGCCAGGCCGTGTTCGCGAGCAGCACCCCCCCACCCACCTATTACGCACTGACTGACATCTTGCAGAGGCGACTTCCTGTTCACGCAATGTGGCAAATTTGATTGGCTGATGGCTCTCCCCCCAGCCCCCCCAGCCCATGGGCAAAAGAGGGACTTTCCAGGTCCTGTCAGTCATTTTGAAGCAAAGACTGAACATATGGGAAACTGCTGCCTCACCACAGCTTCTGCCACCATCCCAACAACACACGGCGATTTTATTGACATTTAACCTCCCCATCTTCAGTCAGATGCATTTTTACTCTTTTACTGTAAACTGTCTCTCCAATGCAATACCAACGCAAAGTTTTACAAGTTTTGCAAATGCTGACTATCTACACTGAAATTATCCACCAATACTCTACGTACTGCATTAACCTAGGGGGAAATTTAGCTTGACTTAACAATTCTCCCCCCCCCGCAAGCCAATTAATTCCTTGTTCTTGAGAAAAGGACACGTGCCTTGTCCCCATACTAATAACATCTCCAGCTTCTTTAAAGCATTTAGAAGACTCTCTAGTAACATAAACAACTAGATTCGCTAAACTACACTTCCAGAAAATCCCAAGTGCTCCAGTATAACAGAACTCTGAATAAGCAGAAACAGGGGGGAGGGAGGAGGGGTCTC
>JAODUD010000117.1:21204576-21227706 GCA_026784285.1 Stomatorhinus walkeri
CCTACTTCGCGGAAATTCAGTTATCGCGGTCGGCCTTGGAACCTATCTCCCGCGATAAGTGAGGGATTACTGTATACAGTATCCATAAATGTAACTTGTGGAAATTCCATCTTCATGAGGCTCCTGGTTTTGGGAACCTCAGGCTGCCCCCTACATTTGCCTTACGGTCAGTCTGCCCCATATATACTTACATATGTGTGTCCTTGGGCATGGTGACTTCAGCTGAGGTGCTCGCTCGCTCACTCACTCGCTCGCTCACTCACTCGCTCACTCACTCACTCACTCACTCACTCGCTCGCTCACTCGCTCGCTCACTCGCTCACGCCACCTCTGCAGTGCTTTCTCTCACCCCTAACAAAAACACTTTCCCTGTATCTGTTTTTCCCGACACCATAATGGCTGTCCACCATTTGCATTGTTCCCACTGGGTTCAGTGACCTCCCTCAATCACCATGTCACATGGAGCCGCCCGGCATCCTGTCCCGAACAAGTCAAACTGTCTGTGACACAAATCGCCGAGCCCTCCGCCTACTGGCCCCCGACACGCTCGAAGCCGCACTGCAAGGTTTTTGTAGGTCACAGGTGGAAATTGAGAACGCGGGACAAAGTGTAATGCGATTCCAGCAGCTTGACCGCATCCTGTTGCATGCCTCCTCCCCGCCGTGTCTGCATTTTGCCGCCCACCTGTGCATGTTGGTCTACTGCACCCCATGCCCTGTCCATGTCAGTGGTGAGACATGTCTGCTTTCACCCCTAAAGAAAACACACATCCGCTTGTCTTGGCCGGAGTCCCAGTGCAATCGACCTCTCTGAAGGGGCTGCAGCTCTCCCATAATAGACTGTTTACAAACAAAGACAACATCCTCGTCTACATTTTAATTATAGCATAACATACGGCACAGTGTAAATATAGTAACATATCATATTATTGTGTATATAACATGTACCACCACAGCTCCACAAATATGTCCGTGTAGATACGGCTGCTGCCTGCTTACCAGCCGCAGTGTTATATGTATGTGAGAACTGAGACAGCAACTGGATTCATGTGACATGAGGTTTGGGGCAGGAAAGAATCAGCTCATTGACAATCTGGTTTACCTTTATAGGGGACCCGGGGGTTAGAAAAACACAGCACAAAGAGTAATATATGTGCAATGGAGAGATAAAATCTAAACTCTGAGGTATAAATAATACACCTTAATGTGTGCCTGGACAGACATAAACTTCATTAATACCAGAATATACCATTGCAGGCAGACAGAACTTTGATCCCGAACTCCATTTGTACTAGCGTATACTTTTACGGATGGATGTCTCTTTGATCCCAAACTCCATTTGTACCAGCGTATACCTTTACAGATGGATTTCTTTTTGATCCCAAACGTTATATAACTACACTGTTGGGGATGGACTGGTGAATTGTGGTTTGGTATAATTATTGCATAACAGTTTCAATGACCTCTCCCTGTTTTTTTCAGCAATTAAGCAGAGACTGAGGGCTGAGCTCATCCTTTTCTCAACTGCCCGCTGGCAATCATCTTCGTCTCCAGCAGCTGGCAGATTGCCCGCTGGATGGATGGATGTGAAGTCATCTGACAGCCATCTGCACCGACATACCTGGTACCTGGGATGGTCCAATTCAATCTAGAAGCGAGGGCTCATAAAATGGCACTGGTGTTTCATTAATGGATATACCGTGCCTACATACTGGTGAATCCGATACTTGAAATATTACATAAACCTTGCAATCGATTGAATCAATGACTTGACCTCTCAGATACTGACAATGTAAGAGGTATCACAAAGTAATACACTAATATTTTCAAGATGGAACTGAAAGCACGATGATTCAATAACAAATTTTCTGATTTCTATTTGGTTGTGTGATGGCACTTTGCTGAATGATTTGCTTGGCTGAGCTTCAGCTGTTGTGTCAGTGAAGCTTACCCCAATCTGGCATTAACCGTCCCACTGCATCTGATGGCCTCTTGATGGATGACCTCACGCCCTCGGCTCACTGGAACCCAGCTGTAAGTTAAGCCTGCCATCCTGTGGTCATCATTTTCCACATTCCAGTCCTTTTCTTTTGATGAACCAGGGCGGAGAAGAGAAGTCGTTTGAGACATAAACAATCTGCTGCCTGCTGTGGTGCTTTCAGTGTGAACCTGGTCCCCATCTCCCATTAATGCTCCATCTGTTTTCCACATTAAACAGCATGCTAATCTGCACCACAAACAAAGGGAGCATGCTAATGGCACACAGAGGTCACGCAGTGACGTTTAGCAAGAGGCACCCCCTGCTCCCACACATGCATGAGTGCCCATGACGCCGTGGTTCAGGTCACATGACGTCGCAATGTTATTGTTCATGCCCCCAGTCTGTCCTCTATTCACAAAAGGCGCTAAGAACAGACAGGTGCCCTGCCAAGGTGATCATCCTGCCTCTTCGTTTCCATGCAGTTCTCAGAACTGAATGCTTGCAAAACTGCCCTCGTACTGACACTAGGTGGCATGATAGTTAACAAGTGAACCTGCGGCTAATAGGAAGTAGCGCAAGTTGGACTTGGCTTTCAGTTACTGCCACTCCCTATGTCAGTGAAGCACGAGAGAAGTTTAACCATAGTAGCAGAGGGCAGTGTAGATCAATGGGAGAATCCAGCTCTCTGATAGAGAGACAGACAGAGGAGGTCTTTTAAATCACCTCATACCTCTGATCTTGTGCTTTAGCCACCAGCTATCAAGCTATTGGAATGTGGTGATCAGTGAACATTGTTGACATGCCACAGCACACAACAACGAAATGTGTCCTCTGCATTTATCCCATATGTTACATCATGACATAGAAGGGGGCAGCTAATTCTGCGCCCAGGGTGCAGTACCTTGCTCAGGGTTCCATCAGTGGTGCCTTGCTGGTCAGGGATTCGAACCTGCAATCTTTCAATCACAAATGCACATCCCTAACCATTTAGCCATCACCACCCACACACAATTGTGTTATTAAATGTTGGAGCAGGGGCGAAACATCCAGCCGATACCCACGGCATTACAAATCAGGCAACATTTGGACCTAGTCTTTAGTTTGGGGACTAACTAGTCTGCGTCACATCTGATGGAGGCACAACCAGGCAGGTGATGAACCAGGAACCAGGAAGAGTCTAGGGGGCGATGCCAGGGGCCATAAACCCCTTCAGCTGTTAGCAGGCGTTTGCTGGTCCTTGTTTTCTTGTAGCACTGGGGAGCCGTGTGGACTAGCACCGTGGGTGGTTGTGTCTCACAAGACCCATGAAAGTTACCATCTATGATGTATAGAACTATTTCAAAGGTCTCTGTCAGACAGCATTACCTGGCTCTGCATCCTTCCTAATGCAGTGAACAATGCATGAATTCATGAAGTAAATCAAAATTGAGTTCATTGCTTATGGCCTTTCACTCAAAGAAGGTAAATGTTTTCCTGGAAAATGGTTACTCATCGGAGTTGGGGCAGACGCATTTTAGCTGCAAGTCCAGTAGATTCCCTGCTTCCGGCCACATGTAGGCAGAGTGAAAAAGTCCCTCTGTGGGATGCTTAGATCACACCCAAAGATTCCTGGAAGGTTACCCTGTATATACATGCTCATTCATCGTGATGGGCTTCTCGTGAGGTTCTCCGCTGAAGGAAAAGCCTTACGCTCGGAGTGTGTGATGGCCTGCTTCTCCTCTGCCCACGCCCATAAACCACAAGCATAACAGCAGGTCTCACCGACTGGCCCTCCGAATCCACCGAACTCCCCTTCAATTACGCCATTCCCTGAATGCTAACTGGGGTCGTAAATGGTATGTTGACAGATGAAAACGCAGCACAGCCATGAGAAGCCGGTTCCTCAAGGGGAAATGATCCTGCGGGGGCGGGGGGTGGGGGGCATTTGCATGACCCTGTGCCCCGTCAGGACCCGATGGGAGAGACAATCTGAGAACACTGCCGACTCACGACCCACCACAAACCAGTGAAGACAAAGAAAACCTCTGTACTGGACTATATACTGGGTCTGGCAAAAGAAGGTGCTGAGCGAAGAGGAGATGTCTAATGCCACGTGGCTGTGTTCAGAGCATCCTGGGGCAGTGTCTGTCTCGGTGGCTTAGGCACTGTGGGGCTGGCAGTATAATTATATCCAGAGGTGGAGATTTCAGGTCCAGAGAGTACAAATCCAGACCAAGATTTTGTTTCAACCAACCAATTGAGTATAAAGAGTCACAGTCACAGAGTACTCAACTGGTTGGCTGAAACAAGATTTTGGTCTGGATTTGTACTCTCTGGAGCTGAATGCCGCTCTCAGGCCCCTTCTGCTTGGGGGGACACACACAGAGAACAAAAAAACATGTTGTTTATTGGTTTCACAAGTTTTCAAAGTGTAATTTATCTGTTATCCCTGTTTGGGAGAAAAAATGTACCCATGTATTTGTGTACAATCTATTTTTCATAATTGTTAATCTATTCTAAATCTAAACGTGTAATATAATCATATTTTTTTTTTTTACTGTTTAAAGTTTTACTGATTATGCATAAAAGTTCACACAAAAAATACACCAATAGCGTTTTTATTGATTTCAGCAGTTGTCTATGATTACTCAAAGTTCTGCTTAGATATTTCTAAGTCACTTTTAAGTTCTGAAGCATTATAGATATTCTCAATGGTACAATGTTTTGGAAACATCTATCACGTTATTTATTACATTATTCATTCTGGACACATTAAATGCATCTACATCAGGATTGCAAGAGCCGACTGAAAAAATATTGTTACTTGATGATCATTTTATCCTTTTATATTATTCTGGTTTGCTCATGCGGGGTCCTAAGCCGGGTGAAACTTGAGAGTAGTGCCTGTAGCCAGACATGACTGGATGTTTGAGCATTTGCTCACCCTGTGTCTAGTTCTTATGCTACTCGTGTTGTTTGCACCCTTTGTTTCTGCGAAAAAAAATGGCTGCCGGAACAATTGAATGGTCTGTACTGAACATGTACAGACTGATTCCTTGTCATCATTTCCTAAACAATACAGTATTACAACTACAAATACTACACCATTTTTTATAAGGGTCTTATACAGTGGCATGATAGTCCAACAATAGTTAACCAGTTACATGGATACAGACGGACAACAATATAGGCTAATAACTGAACTCCCTAAAAGGAAATATTGTGGGCTCACTTATATACCCAGTATATCAATAGTACTGGACTAATCTTTCACTTTCGTGTTGTAGCTTGTAATTATGGTGGTATATATTCTCTTTGACAGGCATGCAGTGACAGTAATTCATACCATAAATAATTCATCTTTAAAAAAAATCACGGGTAGCAGCAGCTGTTTGAAATGTCTTTTCTTTGTGTCATATTGCTGCAGTACACTAATAAAACAGGACTAGGACAGGGCAAGAACTCTTTTGGGGGATCAGAAGGCATGGATTTCACTCTCCTGCTCTTCAGTCTGCGCCGTTTGCTGAGTTTACAGTCTTTTCTTTTTATAATGAACAAAAACAAACCTCATTGATACTTGGGGCCTGTAGGCTTTTGGCATCCAGATGCTTGGATTTTTAAATCTGCTTTTTAAAAAGAAATTTAAATAGCCCTCACTTACGTTAAATTCCTTTTTATCACGGGCCGCGTTCTCCACGGGGGCAGGGGGGGGGCTTGAGATCATGTCCCTGCCCCCCCGGGGTCGGGCCGTGGTTTTCACTCAACCCAGTATCTGCTGCCTTGCTGACATTTCAAAGGTCAAAACATTTCCTGTCAAAAACTGGGGACATGTGCTGATCTATGTGCTTATATCTCTTTATGGCACCAGATAAACTCAAATTTTCCTGTAGGCTCATTAAACTTTCCTGTTTTTTTCACACATGAGCACATTGATGATTTTACCATTGTCTGCTAGTCCTATAAAGTGGGCCCTTATACTTCCAAGTCCCCGTATTTTAATTTTAAATAGATTTAAATGCGACTTATTTTGCTGACTGCTTCCCATTTCCATCAAATGTGGAGGCCATGGTTGTCTGGCTCTGCTTTGCCCATGCAGATAAACTGAATTTGAAGCAAAGACTTTCTCAGTGCAGCCAAAGCCAAGAAACCTAAGGAGCTGTAACCACCAGTATCATTAGCTTAATAAAAAGGGAGAGCCTTACATCACAGGCAGCCAATCAGGCGGCCAAAGGCAGCCTTCCCTCAGCAGGCCTGCCTAATGTGGCTCTATGTTTTAATGTCATCATAAAGTCGGAGCCTGCACTTACTTTTCGCCTAAGTGAAGTGAGTCTGAGTGATTTTTACAACTGATTTTTACTGAGCACTTGTTGAAACAACATTAGATTACTACTGTGTATCACACCCATTAGACCACGAGGCCTCGTCCACGACCTGCTCCTTCCAGCGTTTACTGGCCCGTGAAATCAAGGAGAGGATACCTAAGTCATTCCAACACACCAGACACGAATAGCATAAAGAACAGGTGAGTATAAAGTAAGTATATCTGTTGCTCTGTATTCAGACATCTATCTTCAACAGAACTACTCTGGTGTGCTAGTGTCATGCCCTCTAGTGGGTGGCTGGAGCAATGCGTTTTTATCCTTGTGAGCTCTTGGTTCGCTTTGAGCTGTACTCAACCTTGTTCATTTTCCCCAGTAATTCATGCTGACAGCGGATGCCAGCTGCAGCTGTTTCTTATGTGTCGCTGAGCGTGTGGCTCCAGTGAGGTTTTCTCAGATGTGTTATATCTCTGCTGTCTACTCAGAAGCGAGGGCAGCGCAGCTTGCTCCTTTTCTGCTTGGCTGTCGCCATCTTCCTCATCATTTTTCTTTCTCACCATTCTGAAGAATCTGCACATACAGTCCTTCATCTGCAGGGGGTCTTCAGCATAAACATATACTCAGACCTTCATTTGCAAAAGATGCACGTTGTTTTATAATTGCATATAAAGGCCGCGCAGGGGCCTATATCTGCGCAGGCCATGAGCAGGCCTCCATGTCCGCAGACAGCGAACTGGCCTGAATCTGCGCAGATTGCACTGTTTTCTATCTCTCATTCAGCAGCTTCAGTGTGAGCAGGCCTGATTATAAGTCAGGCGGCGCAGTGTTCTCCTCACCCCCCCCCCCCCCCACCTCCTGTGGGGGTGTCATGCTGCCCCAATCCTCCGTTGCTGACAGACAGGACTAACGGAAAACCCATGTGGTCCCACTGTGGTGGGTCTGTGGTGGCACCATGACTCACGGGGAAGGGCGATGGGTTCAAAGGGGCTCTGAGCTGAGAGAATCGGAGGAGGAGGCCGGGAATACGGGGTCAGCCTGCCATTTTGGGGGGGGGGGGGGGGGGGATGCGTGAAGCAGCATGAAATAGCAAGAAATAGCATGTGGGATGAGAGCTGGCCCCCCCACTCTGTGGGGAAACGGGACCTCTCCAATGACACTCAGAAATCGTCTTGTAGTACATGTGAGCGATAAAACGTCTATTACAGCAAACTCAGAGTGTTTGTCTCTGTTACTTTGCAGCAGAATCAGGTCGCTCATAAATCCCAGCACCAAGGTGTGCTTCACAAACCAAAAGCACAACACACATCAGATGCACATGTTTGTCCAGTCGTGCCTGTCTGCCCCTGAACGCGAATCCCACAATGTTTTTAAACTTTGTGACTATTTCCCCTCTCTGGGATAACTCCTTTATTATTTTTAATTTCTTCTTTCCCATAAAAAAGACCAAAGGAATGTCTGTGACTAATTGTCGTAATGGAGTGTCTCAGCGCGCCATCTCTTAAAGTGGCAGCTCGCGCAACCTTCTCTGCAGCCCTGCCGCCTCGCTGCTCTGCTCTCCTTGGTCCTTTGTTTGGGTCGGACCCAGTCGGGGACGGAGCGCACAGCCCAGGCTGACAAAAAAAAGTCACACATTATTCGGTATAAATAATCTAGTGATATATAAAAACACACCCTTGTAAAATATCTTGGACAACTCTGTTGTGAAGGACACTATATAAGATAGGATTGGACTGAAAATCAATCAGAGGTCATCTCCTGCCCAGACAATGGAAGGGAGAGCAAAGTGGCTGAGGACGCTGGCACGGAGTGATGTTGTGGTGTCTAGGATGAGCTGTTTCCTTTTTTTCCTCCTACCTGTCTTTCCTCTTATATTTACACCCGTCCTGGGGGCCTTGCAAGCAGTGTCAACAGCCAGCGGTAAGCAGCACATAAAATTACTGTCATTGGGGGCATGATTTACTGAATTTGCGATGAATTAAAGCATTCTCTTGCCGTCTGCCTTGGGCTGCGACGCCACCCGGGGGCCGTGTTAGTCAGCATGCCAGCGCTGGGCCATGTACATCTTAAAAACAGGCTCATCTTCATACTGCGGCTCACGCGTGCAGACAGAGAAGGTGGACAGGCCTGCTGCCGGCCTAGCAGCTGGAGAGCAGACAGCCAGCTCTCGATATGGCTTCAGGTGGCCCTAAAGGCAGCCCATGTCGCTGAGGAACTTAACTTAGCCTTGGTGTAAATCTCCCACCCCCACCCTTAACATTCAAACTCCCCTTCAAGCCTTTGTACAGCTGATGCTTCCCCCCTCTAGACTTTTGGACAAACACACATACAAATCCCTGAGCACCACAACAGAGGGAAATCCTTCTGCAGAGCAGACGGCCGAAGTCTGTCAGCCAAATAGACATGGAGGCTCTTTCCAGCTCTGCCTTAAATGTGTTGGCTTGTACTTGCTTGTTCCACTGTTTAACAGTTAGTATAATGTCCCAATTTACAGCCTTTAAATCTTGAAGGAGTTATTCGGGGTCTATAAATCAGGCTGACACCGACCACATCTGATCATTCCCACCAAATATTCATACGCTTGTATATTTTTTATGATAAGGGAATCCGGGGAGTTAATTCAATGTTCCGTTAAAAACAAGATCGAAAGCCCGTGTGCATACGAGTGAGCGGGCTTAGGAGTTATTTCCAAACGGAACGACTGCAGCATTCGACGGCTCCGGCAGAGTTTAACGATGCTGCGGCTCAGTGCGGGTTCGCTTTAATGGATGACCTCAGCACCAGCACTGTGTTTTTCCCGATTTCCACATCGGGCCAGCTCCCTCTGGGGGCATTAGTGGCTTGGGGGTTTGCACCTCAGACCGAGGCACCCAGGAGTCAGTCAGACACGTGACCAGACAAGATCTGCTGCTGGAGCTGCAACTTCTGCCTCATCTTCATCGCAGCCCCAGTGGCATCTTAATGACTTTATTTCATCTTCTGGCTTATGCAGCTTCAGCAGCTGCCAGGCCAAATAGATACAGTGCAGGATAACCATGTCACACACGGGATTCCGCATTTAAAATGTGTGATACTTAAATTCCAGCCTGTACCACAGTGGGAGAAGAATCCAGATTACAGCTGTGTCCGTATTCAGGGGCTGCAACATGGTGGTGCGATAAGGCTGTCCCATTTCCAAGACTCCTTCAGATGTGGTCTAGAAATGCATCCTACTTTTGCTGAGTTGTGAAGGATGTACCTGATGGATCTTTCATAGCCCAACATATCCTAAGATTCATTGCACAGAGGTTGAGTGGGCGTGTCCCAGCTAGGTGATAGGAGCGGCACTGTCATGACACGGACCAGGGAAGCAGGAGCAGGGAGATGGAGAATCGGGAAACAAGGGATTTATTAGGGTAAACAGCTAGGTACACAGGATAATACAGGTAAAGGGGGCAGAGGGGCAACACACGGGACACAGGGCACAATGGGACAGCACCTGGGGAAACAAAAGCAAGAACATTACCACCCCACAGGGAACAGCACTGACACACAGAACAGGCACAAGGAGGACAACCCAGACAACAACTGACACATGACAGGGAACACAGAGAGACACAGGAGCACTAAAAAAGGAGACACAGGGGGAACACCAACTGATGGAAGGAAGAGACCAGGACTGAACAAAGGTGAAACAGAGGGACGGGGAACAAACACAGGGGGTGCAAAACCTGGGGGCAAGGAAGCAAAGGGCGGGGGGTAACAGGGAGCCAGAAAGAACCCCGGCAGGCGGAAGCTGGAAGCTGCAGCGGCAATGGGCGACCACAAGGCCAGAGCCAGAGGGGACCCCGAAGGGAGTGAGGAGGAAGCTGGAAGGACTGATGGAAGATGTGAGGAGGGAGGAGAAGGGGACACAGGAGGAAGGGAGGAGGGAGCCGAAGCTGCGGCAGGCAAAAGCACCACCACAGCTGGCAAAGGTGCAGGTGACACACGAGTGAGAGCCAGGGTACCCGCAGGCGACTAACAAGGGGTCTGAGGCAGAACCGCAGCTGCTCGACGAGACACCGCAGGTGGGACAGCAGGTGATCGCTGAGCTGGAGCCAGGGGGACTGAAGGTGAGCCAGGGGGCAGGGCAGGAGAGACTCGACCCTAATGTAGGTGTCCTCTCCCTCTCTGTGGGGAGCTGGAGCAGGAACTGGGGGGACTGGAGCCGGAGAAGCAGGAACAGGTAGAACAGGAACCTCGGAGGGAGGATCAGGAACTGCCGGCACAGTAACCACAGCGGGCAAACATACTTTGATGCGGACTTAAAAACACAGGAATAATGAAAACAACTTGAAACAGCTCATGACACGGGGTGAACGAGGGGGCATGGCACACACGGAGGATCGGACGAGCAAGGCATGACAGCATCATTCGTAGGAGCATCCTCATGGATGCAGCCCCTGAATTCAAACACAGCCTACATGTTTATGTTAGAATTAGGGTTATTCTGGATTGTGGATCTTAATGTCAATCTACTAACCTGCTTTTTAAAGACAGGCCACGGTGCACTTAAATCTATTGAGGAATATGTGAATGATACATATTGACATATTGTTATATAAAATTTAAACAATAAAAAATGGGAAAATTGCTTGGTAGTACAATGTTCCAATCACAGAAACAAATGAAATTTCAGCCAATCAAATCAGAATCAGAATTCAGAATAGCCAGGTACAACTGCATGTATTAGGAATTTGTTTTGGCAGTATTGGTGCTTACATGCACAGATAACATGGAAGAACGTACAAAATAGTCAAGTAGAAGCAAAATAATAAAATAAAGGAATAAAATGGTGCAGAGCAGTGCAGGCTGTGTGATGCACTAAAAGTAATTATATGGACATAAATAGGAAGGAAGGTTTATTGAATATTGCAATATAAAAGCATGAAAATATATGATGTCCAGTGGATGAAAAGGATGTGTGCAGAGAGAGTGAGGGAGTGACAGAGACTGTGTGTGGTCATCTTTTATGAACAGCCATCCCAGGCCCAGCAGCAAGGCTGGCTGAGGCAGCGGAACTCAACACATACTGTTATCAGGAAAGATATGAGTGCTTCCTCAGGGAAAGCTTCAGAGAAGCATCAGCGGAGAAAGTGGCAGCTCGGCAGCCATGACGTCATTTTAAAAAGGAGATATTGGTCATAAGATAAAATGACGTCGGTGGTGTCGTGGTACTTTTTGAACTTAAATGTCTGACACACAACTGACTGGTGCTGTAAACACGTACCGACTAAAACTGGAAATGCTGTGAACTTCTTTTCACCATTAGAATGACAGAACATGCAGAATGCAGGTACCAGATTACAGTACCAGAAATAAGCAGTTAGGATTTCCACTTCCAATCTGAAGCAAAATAGGACGGATCGTGTTCCCTACTGGTTCAAAACGGCAACTCTACCAACAATGTAAAACCAGTCCCTCGGATGGATCAACGAGGCAGAGAAAAAAAAAACAGCAGGAAACCGTACTGACAACGTTATACGTGACATGCCATAAGAACTATGGTTTTATGGTTTATTTATTAGATTTGAATTTCAGCAGTCTATTCAATTTGTCCTGTTTTGTTATTGATAATTATCAGAAATTTGTGCCATATCGGGTAGTCCTACAACAGAGGCATCAACCATGCAACTGCTATCTTGTTGGCCTTAGTCTTCCATTTTGGATATGCAGAGCTGTTCACATCCCGTGCAGTCAGCCTGCTTCTGCTAATCCGTGTCTCCAGATATTGAGAAGATAACAGAATTCTAGACTATTTAATTGAAGTGATCATTTGATCTTCGAAGGAAAAAACTTGGATCTTCGTCAGGTCCTGTTACATCTCACCCTTGCACCTTTACCACAGCACCAACCATGTGAGTCTCACATTTCCAAAGGCATTCACAGACATCCAGCATCAAAACACTTACGAACTCCCACTGAGATATTTTGAAAATACAGGAAATCTTTGGTATTCTGGTATTTCTCCCACTCCAGACTTTGACTTTCATAATTACTTTTTCTAAAAATGTGAAATATTTGTTGCCTAAAATTGCAACTTAATTGGGCAGTATGCAGTACACAGTTTTACTTTTTATTCCCAAGATGACGTAAATACAGGTCCAGTTGGAGTCCAGCTGTGATTAATTAATGAGATGCTGGAGGAGGCATGAAACCCAAAAGGAATTTGTTCAGTATATCTCAGAAGAAAAGGGAAAATATTCAGAAGTATGGTGCCCTGGGTTGTGCTCATGGGGTATCTTTGTGTTGATCTCTTTATAGATTATGCATGGTTTGGCTGCAGTCGGAGAGACTCTTATTTTCTCAGTTTAAAATTCCAGACAGGAGCTTCAGTCTCGGTTGTTGTGACATGAGACACAGGACGGCGAGGGAGTTATTTTCTCAGTCGGGCTGCTTCACCTCTCACGCGACGAGTCTAGAGCCGTAGTTCATCACCCGAGTTGTGTGTCTGCCCTTTCTCCGTTTCCTGCCTCTTTGACCCCACTCACTTTTCCCCCACTGGTTTTTGAGTCTCCCTCACTCGAGGAACCATAGCTCGAGATATTTGACACTTTGTTTGAGTCTTCGAGACGACCGACCCAAGAATTTCATATGGAGATGCTGAGATGGTGGTCTCCAGCAGATGAATCGCAAGTAAAAAGCAGAAAATTACTATGTATAAATTTCACCTGCCAAATTCGCACTCACAGACTGAGACTTACTTTATTGCTGCTCAGGGGAGGGTTATTTTTTTCATGAAATACATTTTCCTCGGGGGACACTGTGATGAATAATTGTGCCTTTGAAACCCAGGGTATGTAAAACTGTCTGGAATTCCCTACCATCCACATACAGGAGAAGTACATATTTCTACTAAACAATGGTACATTAACCCATATAAACCTGCTGGTAAACAGGTAAATCATCTACCATTTCACTCACTGCTTTGTCTAGTTTTAAGTCTTCCCTCTGTATTCAGAGGTGGATCCTGGCAAGGGCAAGATGGGCATTTGCTCAGGGCAGCATCTACTGGAGTGAAATTGGGTGGGAAAGCTTGCCAAGGGTGGCCAATGGGCTTCACTGCATGCACACTGCATACGCACTGCATCCATGCTGCATAGTCAGTGGTTAGTGGTCTGTTTCACTAACACACGGTCATGTAACCTCTGGGCTCAGTGGTGAGAAGCGGTTTGCTCGTTTGACTGATGTTTTAATTTATCCCAATATTGAAACCTCATCTTTACAGTCAAGTCGGATAACTGGTTGATCCTGGTCTCCATGTAGATCTGCCCTGGTCCCACAGAGCACTGTGTTTGTGAAGATCTGAATTTGTTCTCAATGTCCTTGTTCAGTGTGGCATCTGGGATGGGTGAGAGGGTCTTGCTCATTGCTGAAAGTGTCTCCTGGATTTTAGTCACACAGAAATTCATACACACCTGTTCTGTCATCAATTCTGTTATTTGTCTTCCAGCCACCACCAAAAACATTCCATGAGAGAGCCGATGTCATGGCGTCAGACAGACAGGAAGGCAACAGAAGCCGTCCTGTCTCAGCTTCCCACAGATTTCTGACATCGCAGGGCAACGCTATCTAAAATAAAGGTATGCTTTCTCCATTTCATTTGGAGTACTGGTTTCCTCCCTGCCGCTGGGGGCCAGTTCAGTCAGTTTCTCTGCTGCCAACATGGAGAGGAGATTGGGACCCCCCAGTCAGTTTGGAGAAGCTGGGTGGCAGTGTTCCACAGCACAGCTAGAAAGATGTTACACGGATAATCATGATAGACTTTTAATTATGGAATATAAAGACACGTGATGAACATGTCAAACAGTAACAAATGTACAGTACACACACACACACACACACACACACTCTGCATTACATAAGGGTGAGTTGAAACAATAACAACTTCCAGACCCCCCCACTCGTTATGCCATTTTAGTGAGTGTTTGCATTGACTGGCTTTGCTAACCACAGGAAGAGTGGGAGAAGAGAGGTGGGGCAGTGGTAAACCTCATGACATCACGGCCTGTGCTGCTATTGGCTGCTGCCCCAGGCAACAGGGTTTAAAAAGCTGACTGGCAGCATCTCCCCAAGCAGCATCGGAACAGGACAGCCAGTCCTTCCCCCGGAATCCGAGACAGCACGCCGTGCAGCCTTGACGCCAACTCTGCCAGCAGCAGGAAGCTTCAGGAATTCTCTGCAGACCACCAGAGGTAAGAGGTGGTCTCTCCCACCATGCAGTCAGTGTGGCCATCATAATAACAGGGGGAAATGCAGATGATCATTCAGTACTGTGTCACTACTGGGATTCTGCAACCAGTGCACAATATTCAGAAAATGACTGTTGAGGGCTGTTTTGGTAATTGTGACTCCTGCTTTTTGGCTTATTAATACAGTTTGAGAGTAGTAATCACATTTAAGGTACAGGAGACAAGCATATTTATTAGTAGATGGATAAATAATTTACTTTATGTGCTTGGCTTTCGTGTGATTCAGGCCGGTGTCCCTTGCAAAGTAACATCAGCGTACGTGTTGGACAGGTGTGTCTTTGCACAGTGGCTGAGTTTGGTGCTGGCCAGACTGGTAAACAAATGCATGACCGCGAGAGGCGCCCGACTGCAGAACCCTGCGGACACGTTCTCTAAATCATGTGTGTTTACTCACACTCAGGACCTGTCTTTGGTATAGCGGCACCAAGTGCCACACCCTCCGCCTGGTCTGTCCCCGGGTGTGACGGTGGTGAGGTGCGAGGGGTTCGGTTCGGCCCGGCCCGTGAACGCTCCGATGACTTTGTCCTAAATCGGATGGGAGAAGGATCCCTTGAGGTGGCAGAGTGGCAGCAAGGAGATGACCTGAGGGCTGGCAAAACTTCAAAGCATTTCTTGTCTTAACCTTTCCCAAACAGGGCAGCGTGTCCCCAGACAGGCCCCCAGCCTGGGGGCGTCGCTCCAGAGCTACCAAAAATAAGACTGGGATGATTTGCACTTCCCTCAGAAACATATACATTTAGGTCCCAGAATGGCTCACAGGGTGAGATCATTGCAGGCGCAGACACACGTGTGTGGGTCTGGAGGTGCCACACATGTGGACTTTGCGGAACGGCAGGTGCGGCTGAGGGAGATCCAGTGCAAATTTTGCAGACTGACACTGCTGCTCAACCGGGCAGCTTTGCAGTGAGATTCCAGAGGAATTCCACTGCTAGAAATCTTTCCAGAATAGAACCTTGTGCATCAGAATAAGCAGCAGTTTAATTCCATGTTCCACTTTAGCTGTACCTATCATTTTTTGTTTTACTTGTAGATGTAATGAGCGTTCTGAATGTACTTTTATATTTATAGTACAGCATGACCTAAAAGCTCTACTGGCAAAACAGTTACCTGGGATGTATTTATAGATATGTTAGATTATATTTATAGATGTTTATGTTTGATTACGTTAATTATGTTTATAGATATGAAACGCAGGGCTGATTTCACCCTTATACCAAACAGAATTACAGATACGCGACAGAGCCATGGGACCCGCAAAATGTATGTGCAAATAACTCCATCCCCCAATCCAGTAATATGGTGCCTTTCATGCTACACTTTGTTTAGCAGCAATTTAGCAACTACAGCAGTCTCACAGACATATGTAGCAGAAAACGATTTAAGCGCCTGTCTGGAAATAACCATTGCGGTTAAAGGAGATTAAAACCCTGGGGAGGGTCTCAACCCAGCCCCCTTACGGAAGAATGGTGAAATGGGAAGGCTTGGTCATGTCCTCTTCACTACTATAGTGCTATACAGAATGTGCTTAACATAAGCCTTTTGTTTTCTAGGAAAACGTCAGAGAAAATGAAAACTGCAGTCATATTTGTTGTTCTCCTGGCAACAGTCATCTGCCATCCTGTAAGCAACAAATGAGTTTATAATTATGCTTTGAAATTAATAAAGTAATAAATATCTTCTACTGACATAAGGAACTAGAAATTAAACAAATGCAATGTGAGATCATTACTGACTCAGAGAAGTGTTCGTGTAAAAACTAGTGGAAGAATTCTGGCATCTATTTTGTCTTATTTATGACTTTTCTAACTCCCCCCCCCCCTGCCCCGGGTCCATCTTCAAGGTGAAGAGATCTGTAAGCAGCTCAGAAAGCTCAGAGGAGCAGGTGAGAGCTCTTTTACCAGAAACAGCCAATCTCCTGAGCAAAGCTGTGTTTCGCTAAATGGCGATTAAACAGTGTCGCCTTCTGTGTCCTCCTCCTGGCCAGGTGAAGCCGGCACGCGGGCAGGCAAAGCCGGCTTTGTCACTAATGAAAGCCACGGTGGATCTCTCTCAGACAGCCCCTGAGCAGGTAGGGGACCTCCACCGGGCAGACGCCATCCACAACTGTCCACCACACCTGGAAGTGTAAATCCCATTCATCTTACTCTCTGTTTCAGGCTGTGACGGCGGCATCTGATGAGAGCTCTGACAGCTCCGATGAGAACAAGGTACCACCCCTCCCTGTTCAGTGTCTGGGTTCTGAAGGACATCCCATCCATGTCGACACTGACGGCCTCCTCCTTGTCTTTCAGGAGTCCGACACAGCGTCAGATGACAGTGACGATGACGACGTGAGTCACACACGGCGGTGCGACAGGACATTGCCGTAACGTGTCAGAAACACTGGGCCCGTTTATCACATCTGCTGCTGTGACGCACATCGCTACCCTCTGCTGGCGTTCCACAGCGCACACCTCAGATACACCTGAGATGCACCTCAGATATTAATGTCTTTATACAAAACGGCAGCATTTTAGCTGCGATAACCAAATGTAGCTTGTAGCTACCCATGAACCAGTCACTAGTGTCAAAAAAGTGGGAGCCTGTGCTGAAACTGCTGTCTCCACAGGACACCAATGAGAGCGACAGTGATGAGACCACAGAGGTCACCTCCGTGGCCCCAACCCCGCCAGTATGGACATTGCCCCCCTTCAGCGACAACGGGAGAGGGGACAGCCTGGGCTACCCCAGTGACTACAAATCCAACATGTTCATGGAGAGCAACAAGGTAGAGAAGGGCCCATCTTCCTACAAGTCCTACAGTGCTAACAAAATGGATGACAACTCCAACCAGGTGAACAAGAAGTCTTCTGTCTATACTGAAAAGGACAGGAACGACATTGAGAAGACCTTAAAAGTATACAAGGTAGGTGCACACTTTAACTCTGCATTTAGCTACATTCCTGTTAGCTTCTGCATTAGCCTCAGCATCGGCAAAGCTGACATAACAGTAGGTGGTGCTGTTGAGCGACTGTACATCTTAGATTTTCATTCCCGCAGGCAGTCCAGGTTTATGAGGACCCCACCGAGGAGGACACCAGCACCCCAGAGATGGAGTCCCAGGGTCTCGACCCCTCCAGTGAGCGTCAGGGCCCGGCAGCTAGCCAGGGAACGGAGAGCACTGACGAGACGAACACCAGCAGCGACAGCACCAGTGCCGCCGATGGCTCTGAAAGCAGCCAGAGCAGCGAAGAAGCCACAGCCACACCCGGAGCCGCAGACAGCGACTCCTCGCAGAGCTCCGAGAGCCAGGAGAGCAACTCGACTGAGGAGCACAGCGCGGCGCCTGAAGTCGTCAATGCCAAATAACCATCCTCCCATACCTACAGTGCCCAATCCTGTGCCCCCAGGTGCAAATAACAGTGAAGAACACGAGTGTACCCACAGCGCCACCTGGGGGCCGTCTACCTGCATGTCTCCACCACTAGAAAACAACACAGACGCAGTAACATAAGTGGCTTAGTAGGTCCTGTGGCTGCAGTAGCTGTTAGGAGCGCTCCTTTCTCAGGGACGCCTGGTCCTTGTTGGTTGCACAATGAATTATCTTAAGTGGTTATTTTGTTGAAAATATTTTATACAGCTCTGTATCATGTTTGATTATTTCTAAATAAATGTCCTTTTTGAAACGGACAATAACATCACAAATCTCGGGTCCTTTTCTCTGTTTACGCCCACAGTCCACAACCCTTGTCTGATAGCAGCATCCACCAGTGAGGTGAAATCTCGCCACTCAGGCATGATATAACGCCCATAATGAAATGTATGGGCAGAAGTACCAGGCCACGCGGCGGTTAGAAAAACAGGAAGTCACAGAGGGGGAGATGCTGTTGTACCCTTGGGTTGGGCATGAATCATAAACAAGCCGTGATTGCAGGGGCCCCGTAAGGGGGGGTGGGGGGGTTAGTTACAACACCTTTTCTATCATTTTGAGCTTTGTGAGGTGTGTTCTTTAAAAGCACCTCTTATTTATTTTTAAGCAGTAATTTATATTAAAATCGGTTATTAGTTTGGAATCAAACATTTCATAGCAGGACACCATCTGGAAGTCCTCACCTTCCACTCTTCTGCTTCTGGTTCATGTTGTAATAGACCAAACCACTCCCAGCCAAACTTGGAGCCCTTGTCACAGTAATTATATTTGTCCAGCATTATTTATATCCGATGGATTGCTGTGTAATGACTGGGGTACGCTTGTGGGCATGCTTTGACGTTCGTGTCATGCTATACCCTGCGTTGTCCCTGTAGTGTGCCATGTAAACACTGGCGGATCTCTGTGTTCCCTTATGTTGTCAGTGTGTGTGTGTGTGTGCGTTTCAGTCTAGCGCTGTTTTTACCGGAAACCCAGTGTCACTTCTGCTGTTGGCCATTTGTACAGCTGCACCTTCGCGTTTTTACGGCACCGCCCGCTCAGTCGCTGGTGCATGAACCTCAGCAGCGCCGCCCTGCCCTATCCCCTTCCCTCCCCGTCCGCTCTCTGAGGCTTAGCGCTAATGAGCTTCCGCCGGCCTTCTGCCACGTGGGGGTGTGGCAGCTGGTCGGCGTGTGATTGGCCCAGGCCAAAAACACACCGAAGCAGCCCCGCCGTGGTCCTCCTCACTGCGGTTTTGCTGTTTAAAAATACACAAGAATCCAGTGGACCCACCAGGGATCGCACCATGATACTGCACGACACTGAAGAAGAAGCTCTTTTTACGAAGCATCTTACACTTCCCCTGCTCTCTAATCACTTCCTCTTTCCAGAAAACTAACATGAGACCAGCCCTTGGTGGTTCTCTTTAGATGACAATGAAAATAAGACAAGCATCTGACCGCAGGTGTACCCACCCAGCTGCTAGTTTGTGGGCCCTCTAGTGGACATAATATTGTATTGCTGTCACTAGCACAGATCTCTCTCTATCTTAAAACATTAAATGACAAACGTCTTCTGAAAGCTCTGCACCGTAACCTGGGGGACCTGAGGAAAAACAGGAAATTGTATATTTAATTTTTTGATTTCTGATATGTCTGATAGATTGGGCTTTAATGCACAAATCCCTGTAGTTCCTAAACAGCTTGTTGGTTGTTTATACACAGCAAACAACTTTTAAAATAAAATATATTAAATGTACCATATGCAAGAAAAGTGTGCATAAGTACCACATTTCTCCTTATGCTGGGGTTCCAGGGATTTGGATGACTTGGCTGTTTATCCAGACGTCTCTAAGGACCCTTTGGTTAATCTTCTTCTTTCGAAAAAGCCGCAGAATTGCACTGACGGCTACAAAATGCGTCTGTTCTTCCAGGATTCGAAACCAGACAAAAACTCCCAGTGGAAAAATACCAGGGATTTAAAGCCACTGCAGTTACCGGGGGAAACTGCTAATCACATCCCCTCTGAGTGTATTGTGTTGCTACCATTCAGCAACCCTTGATAAGGCTTCCGAAGTTAAACTGGCTGTCAGAACCAGTGTGTCCTCTGTGGTGCCAGCACCGAACACCTCGCACACCTTGGTGATTAATCACATGAAGTATGTTGCAGTACCAACAGAAAAAAAAGATTTTTAGTCTGTATATTCAGTATAGAAATTAAGGGTTATTAAGGGTTTATGAATGGTTTATATTCAGATTGTTAATTAGGTTGTAACATTTTTTAAATCATTAATAGACAATTATAAACAGGTTACAGCAGTTGCTTTTTTTTATCATTAACGAGGTACTGTGATATATAAGACACAAAAAGAAGCCATATTGTAAAGGGGTACCATTAAATTCTATTTAAAATCTTTGTTCATACTATTCTCCCATTGGGGTATCAAAATTAAGAGATGTAATAACATATCACAACATCAAGCACCTGTTATTTAAATATACTATCATTATTATTTGTCATTATTTATTTGTTTTTGTTTTTTTTATTATGAAAACTCTGTTCAGTCCTTATGTTCATCCAAGGAGCAGAGAGTTCTCCGCATTAACAGTTTTATTCCTAACAACTAAACCGCATATTATGATAAAAGATAGACAGTGATAGTCTGCACTGGAAAACTGACAATTCACATGTATATAAAAAGACATGGTCTCTTTCTTACTTCAAAATGGCACTGAAGGAAGGTTATATAGGCCTACATATCTAAGGACAACAATAAGCACAACCAATGGGAAAGTAAGACAAGAATCAGAAACAAATAACATTATTTTTGGAAAGATGTGCTGCTTGTAAATGGTTGCGTAATGGGCGTCACATCAGAGTGACTCTCAGTTGTCCCCTCTACGGTTTGTAGTCATTATGTCCATTGTGATACACCTAGAAATAGGACTTGTTGTTGTTGCTTCAATGGCCTTTGAAGTTGTCATCTTAGTGTTGATCCCCGGAGTCGTTATCTCAGTGTTGATCCCTGGAGTCGTCATCTCAGTGTTGATCCCTAGAGTCGTCATCTCAGTGTTGATCCCTAGAGTCGTCATCTCAGTGTTGATCCCCGGAGTCAATGTCTCTGTGATGATCCCTGGAGTCGTCATCTCAGTGTTGATCCCTTGAGTCGTCATCTCAGTGCTGATCCCCGGAGTAAATGTCTCTGTGATGATCCCTGGGGTCGTCATCTCAGTGTTGATCCCCGGAGTCAATGTCTCTGTGTTGATCCCTGGAGTCGTCATCTCAGTGTTGATCTCTGGAGTCGTCATCTCAGTGTTGATCCCCGGAGTCATTGTCTCTGTGATGAACCCTGGGGTCGTCATCTCTGTTCCTGAAGAAATGAATGTGGTTGTGCTTTCCTCATTTGATTCTGATGACTCGGACGACTCGGACGACTCGGACGACTCGGACGACGATGATTCTGAAGACCCTGATGATTTCAGTAACTGCGAGGACTCCGATGATTCAAATGACAGAGAAAGCTCTGATGATTTTTTTGATGCTGGAAAATACCTGGAATCTGACGATTCAGATGATTTGGATCTTTTGCCATCCTGATATAGCTGTTGGCCAGAACAACAAGCAACCTGAAAATGCTGAAAATTCCTGCCTTAATTTAAAAAGGCAATACATGTACAGATACAATAATTACATTATATATTTTATGCCATGAAAATCTAAGAGGAAACATAAATGTAAATAATGCTTACTGGCTTTGTTGATGCTGTTGCCACAATAATAACAGCAAAAAGTGTGGTCTTCCAGATCTTCATTTCACAATTCTGGGTTCTTAAAAACACACATACACACACAGACAGAGAAAGAGAGAGACAGAGAGAGAGAGAGAGAGAGAGAGAATCAATGTTATTTACAGTTTCTTTGGATATATAAGTCCTGTGAACACGAACAATGAAAGTTATGTCTGTGTCTATATGTAACATTACCACAACTTATGTTGCATATCCACAGACATTTGTAGTGTGGAAAAAACCCACACATTTAAAATTTAGACTTGAATGGAAAACCATGTGCCCAAACATTTATATTTAGCTCAGGGGAGAAATATGTCATATTTTTAGAACAACTTCCTGTAACAAAACCAGTGGCTGGCATATAATTTAAAAGCATTACCTTAGCCTCAGCAGACGCTCGCTGTTCTTCTGGCAATCTGATGAGCCCGACATCCCGCTAATATACTCCCTGTCATTGAGTAACAGCGGAAGAGTTAATCAGCAGACAGACGTTAACGACAATCACTGATTAGCTTTTTGTGGGCTGAACGCTTGTGGTTCTTGAGCATTTATATATTTCTCATCACTCTGTGACTAACTTCGCGCATGATTACCACAGCGCCGAGGATAAGTACAAAGCAAAACACATTGCATTCAGCATTCGAAAAAATCTAATGTAAAGGTACAAAAAAGGGAAAAAAGCTAAAAGGTAATACAAATTCACCATGACATTTAAACCGCTTTACAATCACGCGATGTTCACACTAATTCAATATCACAACCTTCAGAAACAAAAAAGTAATTCAGTCCTACATTATTTGTTACTTTAACTTGTCCGAAAAAAACTCCCTACTGTACAGCTTTTACCAAAAAGCCAAAACAAATCAACACACACACACATACATACATACACACACACCTACACACACACACTCTGCCCGGCCAAAAAAATAGTTTCCATTTGAATTTATATCAGCAATTACTTAAGAGACAATGAGTGGATCATTATTACAGCTCATCAACGTTATGCAGCCATAAAGTGAAGTCAGCTGAGTACCTGAATCTACTGAATGTCCTGGTTACGCCTCCATCCTTCATCAATGGATTTTTCTCTTCCCTGTTGGCATGAGCATATTCCAGGACAAGAATGTCAACATTCGTTGGGTTTGAATTGTCAAAGAGTGGTTCAAGGAGCATGAGGAATAATTTTCACGCGTGACTTGGTCACCACATAGTTGTGACCTTAACCTCATTGAAGGTCTTTGGGACGTGCTGAATGGCTTTATGGAGGTTCAACTCACTTGTCAATACAGGATCTCAGTGAGAAATGAATGCGAATTTGGATGAAAATAAAGGGTGGGATGTTGTATAAGCATGTGGGAACAATGCCATGCAAATGTGTGCCATAATCAAAGCTAAAGGCG
>JAODUD010000117.1:21227886-21240202 GCA_026784285.1 Stomatorhinus walkeri
CAGCAAATTACCATCTGGGCAAAAAAATCACTTGAAAAGAAAGTGTTTGCTGGGAAAAATATATTATTCCTGGCTGAAACTGTTTGTATACTACAATATGCTCATTCTGGCTAAGCTGTGTGGAATCTGGAAAAGTTTACACAAGTAAACGTGTGTGTTCTTGTGTTTAATGCGGTATTGCAGCTGGAGCCTGGTGTTAAACAGACTCTAGCTGGCTGCTTCAGTCAGTGGTGAAGAGTCACACAGCCACAAGAACCGGTTGGTGCGATTTACACAATAGTGGTGAAGATCGTGTTTCTGAAGCCCTCACACGCATTGTCTAGTGCGATGGCCTCCTTGGAATTTGTTTAAGGGAAAATGGAAGAATTTTGTCTGGTACTTTGAAGAGGATTGAAGGGGGTTACCAAGGTGACATGTCCAGACGCATGGTTGTGGCCGCCAGCCAACCAAATCCTGCGTCATGGCACCTGGAAACTCTGATTCCGTCCTCGTGTTTCTCTCTGACAGTCTCAGCATCTGTGGCCATCTCAGTATACAGCTTGGAGATGTCTCAACACGGTAAAGTCTAATGTCCTGCTAGACATCACACATGAGAAGCAGAAGTGAAGACAGTACCACGCTGTCTGTTCATTCTATAGAGTTCATGTCACTCACCTAATATTTCATGGCTCGGTTACCTCATTTTAATTTGTTATTTTATTTTATTATCCATGTGTATTACCCTATTAAAGGGTGTGCTTCATTTATATATTATTCCATTTTCAACACATCGCTCATAGTATGTGTCATGATCCGTCCGTCCGAGCCTCCTGTGTGCCACGCCCCCCCTCGTTACCTCATGTCTGCTCCCAATGGTAACCACCTGTGGTCAATTGTGCTCATCTGATTTCGGTCTTGTCAGCTTTTAGTATTTAGTTCGCGTCTCAGTATCTGTTGTCAGATCTGTCATTGTGATGTGTTGTGGCATGACCCTGTTTCGTCCTTCCAATAAACCCCGTATTCTGGATTACCTGCTTCTCGATCGTCTTGCCTGTTCCCCACCGCCTGCATCCAGGCACGCTTCACCCTTGAGCGTGACAATATGTTATTCAATTCCTGTTGGGCTTCAAGCAGACTTTCTTGCCTCTTCTATGGTCTCTTTCTAACATTTTTACATTACATTTTTTCAAAAGATAGAGACAAACTAGTAATCCGTAAATATTTATGAGGTAAGTTTTACTTGCTTAGAGCACCAATGAAGAAAAGTACATTTTGTCCATATTATTGTCTTGCTTCAGTTGCTCGCACCACTTCAGCTGGGTGCTGGTCCACGTAGGGTTGCTGCCGGTTTGCTTGGCTGTTTTTGCATACGTGTGAGAGGAGTGTTGGGTGTGTGAGGAAAAGCGTTTAGCCTAGAGCAAATTGTTACTGCTCTGACTTCAGAGCAATTGGACCAGTGTTGCAAAGTGAATCTGTTGCTACTCGCTGATTTCTTCAGCGTCTCACTTGATCGGTATGTCAGGAAACTGGAAATTAAGTCTGCGTTGCACCAAAAGGTGGGACGAAGGCCCAGGCTGGGACAGCATCTCTGTGCATAGATCCCAAAAGTCTCTCCCATTTACCTTTGAAGATCCGGCAGTGACAGCATGCCTGAAAGAACTGCAACTGGAGCTCAAGTGAATAGCAGATTTGTATTCTTGAAATTGAGGCTGAAAAGGCCGTCAAATTGCAAGAGCAACAGAAGGAGGTGAGATATGACCGGCAGGAGCCTACGTCTCGCATCCCCATGCCCATCGTGTCTAGAAACTCTCTCGGGGGTTGATATAAGCAGATAAATTAAACTACTGCCTCAGTTTTGAGAATTTAAATAGGATTCCCGTTTTTCAGCATTGAAACTCGTTGCAACATCTTTGCAGTGGCTGAGAAATGTTTGGCCTTTGTTATTGCAACGCAAACCGGCAGTGTTGCAAACTGAGAACTGGCAAAGCACATCGTCAGAATTTTAGAGGCCATGCAAAATCAGCCCATCGACCCGGAATTTGCCTGAGAGCGTTTTATTTGACAAATGGTGTAAAGACAGTAAAATTATTTGAACAACTTAGAGAATTAATATTACTTGAAGATTTTAAAAGATGTTTGCCAGAGAAAGATCTTATATATTTGAATGACAACAAATGTGCTTGTCTTGCTGATGCCACAGTCACAGCAGATGCTTATGTATTAACCAATAAGATGGTCTTACCTGTTCTGATGATCTATAATATGACCCAGCTCCCGTTGGTTAATTAGGACCTTAAAGGTCTTGAAACTGGGTTGGTCAGTGCTCAAAAATTTATTATCACTCATTTCAATGGTTAGGAGATTCGTGAATATTTTAATTACCACCAAGCTGTTTATCTTATTGCAGACTGTCCTGCCTTGAAAATACATTAAGGCTTTCCCCCTCAAACAGATCTTGGCTTCAATCGTTTCTCATCTGTGATGCTGGTTTTAAGCCTTAATTTCATTTTATAAGTGTTTGCATTGGCTTCTGATGACATGTAGAATAAACAACCAGTTACCATCTTGAGTGATACTGGAACAGCTCAATCTTTTTTACTTGAAGGTCTTCTGGAGTTGTCCAGCTAGTTGGCAAGGTACCTCCCAATTCGGAAGTTATCCCGGGACCAAGTCTAGCGAACGAAGAGACAGTGGACAGTGAAACATTATAAAAATGGTTTCCTTCCGTTTTTCCTAAATGCTGAATTTCACACGCTCAAGCTAGTAAATATGGGGATGTGTTATGCTTGTGTAAAACCATTCTTGAAACTCCCGGTTCTACACACCCTTGCGCTCATGATGAAAGGGACAAACTTTTAACTACAGGTATTCCTGATTTGGGTTTTCGTGTTAATAATGTGGATCTGTTAGCAGTTCAGAAGGCAGACCCCCCCCTTTAGAAAAATGTAGGGCTGTACTAGCAACAGATGAACCTGAGAAAACTGGAGCCCATTTTCTTGACAAGAGTTTGCAGTTAAGAAAGCAGATTCCTCCTACCTCTTCAGACTGCGACACAGTGTATCGGATTGTGGTTATAACCTCATATCATCCACAGATTTTAAGTTTGGCACATGATCATTGTTTTGCTGGTCATCTACTGCTGATCTTCCCACTCTGTGTTAAATTGGTGGGAGCAAAATTCCCGATTCACGCACGCAAGGAGGCTACATTTACACAAAAAATATGATTTGTTTTACACATAACGATACAGTTGAATTTTATTTAATTGAATTGTTGCAACAACCTAATGACACCTTCTGAGAAACTTAACCAGAGCTGCAGACCATCATCTGCTGTGGCAGACAGGTGGACGAGCGGCCTTCACTGCATGGGTTACCTCAGCAACCAAAAACAAGCTCTAACATATGGCAGCTATCTACATATCACACGTAGAATTACACTTCAATCAGTGAAAAGATCAGTCTGGTCAGGAAGAAAACAGTATGTATGTTATATGAGCATAAATGTAAATTATTTCACATTTACCAAATGTGGCATAAATGGATTTTTAAAAGAAAATTATAAGTTGTATGAACACAGAGGCTAACCTTCACCAACTCTGAGCTAAAGTAGCCAGCGCCCCCTGGCTGATGGTACAAGCACTTTTCGCAGTAATGTTTTTTTTTACAATTTTTAGTGGGGTCTCTTAAAACTTAAATCGGTAAATCTGGTTTTGTACTGTACATATTGGTGATTCTGGCTCACATTGGCTGCCCCTGCACTTTTAGCCCCTAGCTATGGAGAGCAACACGTGGTTGGTGAAAAGAAACATTCCAATGAATCTGTATTTGTACAAATAAAGCATGTTTATTGATGATTTTACTAACTAAAGATTTACCTCCATTAAAGCGTAAAGAGATTGAAGAGCGTTTTTAAGGTTAAAGGAAAACTGCCTTTACATGGCATTTTATTTGGATTCCATAATGGCAGACACAGTATTACGGCGTCTTGTAATCACAGCAGGATAATGATGGTCCTAAAATACGCAGCACTTTCATCAGTAGTCATTCTTCGAGTTTCATTTCTCAGTTTAATGACAGTTTAGGTTAAACTAAAAATGCTAGCTGTAAGGATCGGAGCCCATCTGGCCCTGTGACATGTGTCTTCTCCCCGTCTTGCCAGCAGCTTTCACTGCCCACCCCCTTTGGTGTTACCCTAGCGTGTTTTCTTGCTCCCTGGGCCACTGTGTGGTTTATCATGTGTTTGTGTTCAGCCGTTGCCAAAGGTTTTGAGAATGATACAAGTGTTGGTCTTCACAAAGTCTGCTGCCACAGTTTTTACGATGGCAATCTGCATATACTCCAGAATGTTATGTAGAGTGATCAGATGAATTGCAACTAAATGCAAAGTCTCTCTTTGCCATGTGAGAATTCACAACTCACACAAAAAAAAAATCACAAAAACCCATTTCCACTGCATTTCAGCTCTGCCATAAAAGGACCTGCAGACGTCATTTTAGTGATTATCTCATAACACAGAAGACAGTGTTGACAAGGACAGGGCTGGAGATTATGCTGATTGAATTAGAATAGCAGCCTGGATACTTTACAAGGAGGGTGTTGCTTAAAATCATTGTTCTTCCTTTATTAACCATGGTTACCTGCAAGGAGCATGCAGAAAAAAGATTGTCCAGAGAAGAAAAGGTGAGCGCTACCATCAGTGCTGCGTCATGCCAACAGTAAAGCATCCTGAGGCCATTCGAATTATAATTATGCTATAGATTTTGCGGACATTTTCGGACATTTCTTTGCTGACTTCTCTATGATGCGATGGGTATGATGTGTGTGGACTGTGAAGCACTGGCAGTGTCCGTTGAGAAAATGTATAATGTCACGTTTTTAAAATAGATGCATCTGACTGGTTGCATTTGAACTGAAGCGCGTAATAAATAATGATACTGTTCTGTGAGAGTGTGCTGTTTTCTTTTTTTCCCCATCCCATCGAGACCGCTATGTCCAAGACCAAAACAAGACCGAGACCAAATAGGGTCGAGACCAAGACAAGACCGAGACCACAAAAAATTGGTCTCGAGAACTACAGCACTAGGCAAAATTAGCCGGGATGCTCCACCACAAATTTTATCTCCAAGATTAAAAATGCCAGAATAGTGCTGTTTTTAAACATACTAGATACCTCAGTATAATGTTTGGATCGTATGAAAATTCAGATATGCAGGTATCCCCGACACTCCTCACTATAACTACTATAACAACAACAATTATTCTTCCTCTGCTCATCCGTTGTTAACCACTGCTCTATGAAAGTCAGCACTGCCACCTATTGGAAATACCTATTCAATTATCTTGCACATGTGAAGTTGTCAATTTTCGCTAAACAAAAAACATCTGGGCTAGATGCACCAGCTACAGCCGTCTGCAACCAACTCTTGATTATGAAATTTATGTCACTTCCCCTCGTGTATGACCACAAAAGTTGTGAGATGGGGTTCTGCGGAACTCCACCTATTGCAGAAATCAATAAAATTTCACAATATTGCATGGCTCTCCCCACTGACAAGCTACTCAAGTTTTAACTATGACTGTCATCTCACACGTCAAATAATGTCATTGACAGGAAGTTCATGCTCAAACAGAAAATATGCTGTCAAAATGAAAGCTGCCAGAAGTATTTCAATTTTAATCATACAATTTTTGTTCTTTCAATTTTCGTGGTATAATACCACAACATTTGTAAGGTTTTGAGAGGCTAACTTTGAACCTGCTTAATTTTTCATCCTGTTTTCAATACTGCTCATTATTTGTTGAACAGTCAAATCACTTTTTTCAAATACAAACCATGCTCAAACCACGTTACATTCATTAGACATAAATGCATAATTGGATGGGTTTTTCAGTGGAGCTTTGAAATTGAGTACAATTCTAAATCATATGACCTAAATACAAAATCCACTTGGTTCCTCTAGAGGAACTGCGAATCGTGAAGCTGTGGAGCTTTGCATCTGCTTCAGTGAGTTGGAAAATTGGTTTGCTTCACTGAAGTTCTTTTTTATTAACCTTAGGGTGGTTTGGACAATATTTTGTTGGACATTTTTGAAATGCGGCACTTTTTGGTTTTACATGGAAATGGTCTATGTGACGATACGCTGGCTTTAAAAAGATATTTTATGTTATATTAATGTTATGTTTCTTTTCTTCTGTTACCTTAAAGAAACATACTCAGAGACTGACCACTGCATACACCAGTGCTTTACAATTATCTGACCACTGCATACACCAGTGCTTTACAATTATCTGACCACTGATATCCAGGCTCCAGTGTTTATTAACTTATATTTTAGTTATATTTAAATCCTGTGCAACTACTGATATTTAGGCCCCGGTATTTACATAATTTTTTATTCTGCGGTATGATAGAAGAGTATTGAGAGGCATTTTTGTAGAGCAGGGGTTACCCAGATCCAAGGCAAACTGTAAAGGGGAAGAAATGTGTACAGTAGCAGGCGACTGAGAGGCAGGGAGGTGACAGTAAGCTGGCTGTAAAGGGCAGCCCCCCCATAGCAGCACCCAGGGAGGTGGGGGTTAAGGGCCTTGCTCATGGAGCCGCAGAAGTGCTGAGGCTGGGCTCAAACTGGCAACCTTCTGACCACAGGCACAGAGGCTTCGTCCGCGGAGCCACATGCTCCCCCCTGCCACAAATACATCTCCTGAATGGGCCAGAAAGGCTCCAAATAGCATGAGGGCTGTTATGTCTCCATATTGCGAACCGAATGTCTGTGTCATTGCATTGTAGAATTGACTGAAGGTGCCATCAGTTGAACCTGCTATTTTAGCAACTGATTTTCCTGCAACATGTGTTATACACGTCAGCTATTAGGCATTAATGTCACTGAGGATACAAATCTGGTAATTTTTCTGCACACTTCCAGGTGACAGAGTGCTAATTTCCTGGAAAGTGTAACATGGGAACTGCAATACAGTTAATTCACCAAAGAGTGTAATGATCAAATTACATGGAATACATTAAATTTCTTTCCTAGGTTTTAAACTGAGTGACAACTGCCCCCTAGTGTCCATATATGGAAACGCAAAAAAGCTGCATATCTGCATTACCTCCTCAGAGGTTACAGATGAGCAAGGCACAATACATCAGGTGGATCATGACCTCTTTAGGAAAATTGATGCTAGTGGGTTGTTAGCTGTAGCTAGTGGGTTGTTTATTGTTACCTTAAGCAGCATGATCAATAGGTCACAAGCTGAGACAAAATCACAATCTCTTTTGTCATATTGTACAAAAAACAGTGACAGTGATAAATCTTATATAAATATGAATATAAAAGATACAGACACATAACACAATGAGAAATATAATCAAAATACAGTTTAACAATATATACAATTGTACAAATGGGTATAAGTTGTTTGGGCCAGAATGTGTAATAATACATTAAGGTTACAGTATTGAATGTGCAGTATTGATTTTTGTTACAGTTACATTCTTAGATTGTTAGGGGTTAGAACATTCAACAGTAAAACCTATTTTTAAGCCCTGCTGTCCTGGCTTTGGGGCAGAACCTCCTACCAGACGCCAGTGGGGCAAAGAGGTTGTGAGAGGGGTGAAACTGATCTCTGCCAATCTGGCGGCCCTCAGGATGCAGTGGTCATTATAGATGCAGTGGTCATTATAGATGCAGAGGTCATTATAGATGCAGTGTGGTCTTGTCAAGCTTCTCTGCTGCTTTGCTGACCCACTGGAGGGACCGGCGTTTTGAGGCTTGTGTCACAAGGCAGAATTTTCCTGGGTTACCATTGATAACTTTTCTGTTTTAACCTCTAAAACAGGGCTCACCACCATGGTGCCCGCGAGCACTAGGATGCTCCCAGGGACCACAAAAGTCCCCCGCGGACCTGTCCTAAAAATAGCAGGACCCCCCATTGAACAGCATCTAAAATGTAATTTAACCCGTTGCTATTCTTCTTTAATCACATTTGCATTTATATAGATTTGAAAATGACACTATCTAAAAAAACATTTTTATTATCAATGAAGTTAGGAGGGAGTTTCCCACTGGTAGCCCTTCATATGGCTCAGAACCTGTGAAGTAGCTCTCAGTTTCAAAAAGGTTGTTGACGTTGGAATATGTGTTATTTTACTTTTTGTTCGTTCATCTCTTTCTTTTAATCATTCTTCATCAACAGGCAACTAAAGAATGGAAGCAGGATGGAGTCTGGCTTGGAAGAAATTTACCAATAAGCTCACCCCATGCTAATGATCACATCCCTGGCAACCTATTAATTATCATCCAGAAAGAAGGAGGGTAATTACCTAAGCTGGAGGGTATTTATGTGTGACATTTGCCAGCAGAGTGTGTTATTAGCACTGAGAAGGACAATTAGGAATGTTACTAAATACAGTGCTTGAAACATTTAGCGGAATCTGGCATTGACATGGTCCTCAGCTGGCATTTCAACAATGGTCGCTGAACGCATCTTTGTCTGTTTCTAAAAACAACAATGGATTCTTTGTCAGAAAGACTTACAAAACCTCCGCAGATGTCACATCTTAGGCAATGGATTAGTGTTGTTAAACACAAAGAAAGGTGGTATTTGTACCCTAGTCACTGGACAGAACTGGCACATGAATTGAAGTGTGGTTTAGGAGTAAGTGCAGGTGGAAAAACTTCCATCATTTTACGCTTCTGAAACAACTGGCTGTGGATTTGGTTACAGACAAAAAGATCTTTGTGCCATGGTACCAGCCAGGATGTTTCCCTGTGGGGACTGATTTAAAAAAGTCAAGGGTTCCAGAAGAATCTGGAACTGAATCTAGGACAGTTATTCCTCTCCCTCGACTGTGAAATACTGAAGTCAACTGGAATCCCCCTCCAGTGGCAGGTGAGAAGAGGTTGAAAGCAGACTAGGGAAGGAAATGCAGGTCAAAGGCCAAGTATTTACAAATACAAGTTATGTAACGAAATCTGTAGCCCAAACATTATCCAGGCAGGTGTATCATTTCTCAAGAAATAAATAACTCTGCTCTCAGTTAGAAATAAGTCTACTCTCAGTAGATCTGAATGGCATTTAATTGTCACTAAATGACTATCTGCTGAGAAAAAAGATGAAGCCGATTGCCTGTTTCCTTTTAAATGCGCTGTGAAACCGAAATTCTGTCTGCTCAAAAAGCAGAGATGCACAGCAAAGATTCCATGAGAGAGACTGGTTATTATTTAAAGGCTCTTAACTCACAGGCGGAGTTTTACAGCACTTAATTACATCCCTATAATGTCTCTGACGCAATAATCACAAGGAGTGGACGCAAGTCATATTTCATATTTAGAATTCCAGGAAATCTAACGCAGTGCCGATAGCAGGAATGGTTCTCTGTGGGGGGAAATGCAGTGAACACACAAGGCTAATTACAGGCATTGAGGAAACAATTTTAGGACATTGACCAGAAAGGAGATTTTACTTTAACCCTTAGATGCCCAGTCGAACCGAAAGTAAATCTGGAATGCAGTTGTCATTTAATGAGCCACAGCTTGGTCAGAGTTCCAGCAGTTCAGCGAAGGTGGTAGGTTCAAATCTCACACTGCTTCATGGCACTGTACACCGCATGCACACTGTCCCCATACACAATGTGACAGGAATAAGAGTGGGACTGAACACTGTTCTTTCACAAGAAAAATCAAGCACATACCCTAATCAAAAAGTCTTTAATCTTTTTATTTGTTATTTCTGACACGATTTAAAAAAAATAGGGATGAACACTTTCTTTAACCAGTGTAACACACCGTTAGGCTTTTTCAAACACACCGTGTAAACCATTCTCTTTATGACATTGTGAAAGATGCTAACCACAGCATCCTGTCAGCGTGAGAAATCATCTCTTGTGGAGGGAACCCTTCAGAGGCCGTGGGCTCATGGGAGCAGTACTCACATAACCAGGCGACGATCAGATTTCGATTATTAGAGTGCAGAAAGGCTACTAAGAATACAGAGAGGAGGAGAAGGATGCAGGACCTGAAGCTGGAAGAAGATTCTCCTACTGAATGGCGAGTCTAAGTTCTCTGTTCCTCTCATTTTTAACCAACAGTCTGTTGATTATATACATTGGTGTCGATCTTACTCACAAAAATAATCCATTACAGACAGAGGTGGAAAATTCAGGTCCAGACAGTACAAACCTAGGCTAAGGTTTTGTTTCAACCAACCAGCTGTGTGCTCTCTGACTGTGAAATTTTTATGCAGAACTGAACTCTGCTACGCGTTAATCTTCATAAACAAAATAAAACCACCTTTCAACAAAAAACGTCTGAGAAGAGAAGGTTGTGTCTGGGCCCTGGTGTGTGGCTGTGGCATTAGAGGCACTTCCTGAAAGTGACTGCCAGTCAAAACCACTTCCTGTCCTGAGTGTATGTTCATCAGAAGAGCTTAACTGTCATGTGGGTTAGGAAACATTATCGCACACCTGCACTCTTTACAAAAATCGCATTGTCTATTCACAGGAAATAGAATTTCAAAATAAATTCAAGTCACATCTAGAGATTAGCCGATTAAAAAAAAAACAGCAGGAATAAAGGATAACACCAATACAGTGTCACAGTCACATTTTAGGGAAGGCAGTTGGTGTGGACGGGTGACACATCCCCATTCCTCATGGCGGTGTCGCGGTGGGGGAGACCTCAATCCCAAAAGCCAGTGAGAGGCTTGATTTCTCAGTGCTCGTACAGTGGATTTTGGAAGTTGCCAACGGTGCTGTACTCGCTGTCTTCGAGGAGGCGACCGTACGAAGATTTTCTGTAAGCACAGAGGCGTGTATCATTCTCAGGAAGGATGTGAACAATGTGGCCACCCGATTCAAGCTGCAGGTTTAGGCGCCTGCGTTTGAAAGCCCATGTCTGTACTCAAAGGAAGTGTTAAAAGCAGCGTTTCCCATGCAAGCCGCCCCTCGCGACCCAGTCAGCGGCAAGCATTATTGTATCATTTATTGTCTTCTACCCTTTTTCCACAAATATTTTACTACATAATAGAATGTTTAATAGTAAAAAGAGAGATACTTTATTCATCCTTGTGGGTAAGTACTCATCTCACCTGCTCCATCTGGCCCTCCATGACACACACAGACACATATACTGTACAGGTGAGAACAATATGGAGGTCACAGTGCTGGGTTCAGGGTGACCGCCTAATCCAGGCCAGCAGGCACAACATGAGTCAGGACAGGGTTTGTAAACTACCATTTCAACCATTTCAGTTAAATGGACCTGGAGTTCACTTTAGAACTTGGTTCTTGTGGTGTGCTGATTGGTCAATCTCCTATAATCATTCACTAATGATATAATATTCACTAATGTTAATGTAAAATGGCTGGGTGATTCTTTCAATCAAGTAAACAAAGTACTAAAGGTATAAAGCAAACTGAAGTAGTTGGGAAAACATGAATTAGCTCATAGTGTCTGTCCTGACATGGATTAGGTGGCCACCCTAGCTGGGTTGGCCAGTGTCCGCTGCGCCTGGAGTAATTGGTTAAGTGCCATGTTTAAGGGCCCAACTAAGGCATCACTCAGCTGGCCACAGGAATCGGACCAGTGAGCTAATCAGCATAGGATCCCAACCTGCTGAGCCATGCACTGTCCCGTATGGCTATTAAATCCAACACTTCTGGTGTTCTTGACAGGTTTTTGTTAAGCGCTTTGCCGTTATTCTGTTTGGAAGGATGCCATAAAAAATTAATGAAGCCAAATAAAACCTTGGTTCTATTTCTGATTTAATAATAATTACAGTGGAAACCGCTTATATAGTGATCACGTCTGTCTGGGTGAAACTGATCACTATAAGCACATGATCATTATAACTGAATGTTTTTTCTTTTTTATGTCTCAGGCAGATTACCATTTAATTCACATTTATTACATGAATTTAAGGTAATGAGGTCGCTATATACTTAATTTTATTGACAATTTCAAAATACAGTACAGCTGTTTCAAACGCTTTTCAATTTACAGTACTGTACAAATTAAATTATTGAACTGTGTATAATTCAAATACGCTATAATACAGAACAGTACTGTACATAAACATTCAGTTCAATTCAATTTTATTTATACAGCCCATTTTAACAATGTTACATTGTCTCAAAGCGCTTATTATAGTTTCACTGCCGCATCGCTTCGACTCGTTTTTGGTGGTTTACAATAAGTTTGATAAGAGACTGATAAGAGAAACTTAACAGCCTGAGAGTGTACACAACATGGAGGCCTCTGGAACAGCCTGAGAGTGTACACAACATGGAGGCCTCTGGAACAGCCTGAGAGTGTACACAACATGGAGGCCTCTGGAAC
>JAODUD010000117.1:21268588-21280352 GCA_026784285.1 Stomatorhinus walkeri
GTCAGTTTACAAACAAGGGCACATGAACTTTGATAATGAATAACAAAGTTTTAAAACTATTGCAGTATATTGATACTCTTTCCTGGTTTATTGCCCCAACAAGTCCAGTGTTTGCCCTTCGCTTTTGTTTCCCATACTCAGTCTAGGTCCTTGTCTAGGTCCCCGTCCCATGTCCCTGGTCCTCGCGTTTTGTTCCCTGCTTAACTTCCTCATCTATTTCACCCTGTCAGTCTTTGCTCCCTTTATGTTCGAATTCCTGGGTCTGTTAGTCCACCTTCTTGCTTTTCGTTGATTGTACCCATGTCTGGTGCCTGCCCAGCCCTGCCTTTTACTTCTCTTTCCCTTTCGGGCAGTAGGCATTGCTGGTCATCCTACTTTCCCCCGCCCTCTGTCTCTTACCTCTTTACCCCTAGTGTGTCTTACTTACTTCCTGGGCTGTCCCCATAGCTCACTGGGTTGAATGTGAGACTGTAAACTCTCTAGTTATGGGTTGAAGGCTGGCTGGACTGGCTTCATCTGTGTTGTTTTTCAGTTTTCCCTTTTCCCTAGTCTCGTGACCAAGACTATTCTCGAGTACTACAACACTAGTCTGCAAAGTAACTATTATTATAAATCTCAAACATTAATAATACGCAACCTAATATGGCCTACTAATACACAAAAAAGCTCTACAAAACAGAAAGAAGAATAGCCATCAATATAGAAAGAAATTGGTGCTTTGGTGATTTATTAACTTTTTTTTTGCAGGAGTCTTTTTACATTGATGATGTCTCTGTAAAAATTTGGAAAATAAAATAGGCTGCAGAAAAAGTGAACTGCATTAAATCCGAACAAGAAATGCGGGGCAAGTGTCCAAAACACACTTGGAGGCCTTGGTCCCTCTTTAGCCTTGGCGTGATCTTTGTGGTCAACTGCCTGCTCAGATGCAAGACTGAACCATTGAACAGCACATGAGTCAATTTTGTTGTGTGGAGCATCGTGTGCTGCTCAATTCATCCTGGTGGCTTCTATTGAATTCAAACACCCCACGCACTATAATCTATTAGTAAAAAGATATATATCTATATATCTTTCATGAGATACTCTTTTGTAAGGTTGGTCTGAGCCGCTCTTAGCTGTTTCTTATCACTGTTGTCAGCTCATACTGCTCATTTAATATGACTAACATCATAAGGGTACAGTTTAATAACCAAACATTGCTGAATTAAAAACCGGCCCATATGATGAATGATTTTGCCTGATGCCTGACTACTATCTCCATTAGGCTTTGTTCTTGCGCTTTGAAAGCATAATGAATTGGCTTCAGCAACTTGCGGATTCATAATGAAAGATAAGGAATGTGCTGATGATTATGTATTTATTTATTAACTGGGAAGGAAGGTGGTGGGGGGGGAGTTCTGCCGATATTGGGGTGGACTTGTTCCTCCTATTTCCAACGCGCCTGGAATGCACACAACTCTCTAAATGTGCCAGAGTCACAGTATATCAAATCTCTAGTTTATGAGGTGGATATGAGTTGACTGACACTGTAGGTTCATTTATACATTTGTCTAATATATTTCCCCCCCAAAAAAGCACTCTGAAGTCATCAGTAGAAGACAATAACACTACTTTGTGATGTGTGTGAATTCTTATGCATATCTTGACTGGTAAGTAAATTTAAAGCCATGCAAAATTAGTTGTGCATCATTGTTTTAGCGGACAAGTGGTGCAAAACTCAACCTGCCTCTAGTAGCAGTTCCATTCAAAATGAATTCCACATTTTTGATGATGAAACAGACTGTTTTTTGATTATGACACTGAAGTCATTGAACACTTGAAGTTAGGTTCAAAGATGGAGGTGTCAAACAATTTGAGAGACTGATCCTAATGAGATATAATCACTGGTTTACTGATAAATAAGCAGCTTCACTGAGTTTAATCATTTTACTTGGCATGTTAAATGCAGCCCATTTGCTATTTAAGTATGTATTTCCTCATTTGCATTTGTCCTGATCTTATAGTGTTACAAAAAGGCCAGCCTATTATTTTATTTATTTATATTTTTTTGGTATGGGGTTTGTGATTTATATTTACATTAAGTGGTTTTACAAAGTCCAGCTTCTTTTATTATTTTATATATCGACATAGTTTTACTTTGAGGTTTATAGCCCACTGTCAGGGCAGCCTTGACTGGCCTGTTTAAAAGGCATGAAATATGCAGCAGAGGCTTGTTCTGTGAAGTGCTTGTTTGACTGGTTTTCACCTGCTATGCAGCTGTTCTGTCGCCTTTCTTTACTTCGTCATTATTAAAACTGATATGCTGATATATGGGTTTAACGATACAGGCCATTAGTAACTTGCAATCAAATGAAACAATGTATCACTGCAAAGTAATGCAAAAGTAACAAGTAGTGTAACTAATTACTTTCTGCGGGGAGCAATTAAGTATAGTAATGCATAACAAGTAACGTGTAACATTACTCTTTTGAGAACTGACCACAACACTGGTTATAATATATTGTGTTAATGAATTATTCAGTTGGCCCGTACAGTCGTCCCTCTGTATCTGCGGTTCACCTCAGTCACCAAAAAAAACGTAGCTATGTTTTTTTCATAATTCCCTCAACCTTCGATGGGCATATAACGGCACGATTTACATTCCTCTGTTATCCCTTCATGCACGAATTTTTATCATTACACCATCATCTCTTGAGACTTACGATAAAACCTCAGAATTCCTTTCATTCTAGTGGGGAGAGTAATAACGTAGAATATACTTTATTAATGCTACATTTAATATTGGTAAGGTCTTACTGTGTGCCATATACATGTACACGAAAATCACGCTATATATGCAGCCTGTGGATACTGTTTCCGCAATGCGCAGTAGATCACCTGGGGATAATGGGGAACTTACTGTAGTAACATGTGGCCACGATGAATATAATTTTACCATTATGTCATGATTGAGGCATTTAAATTTGATATTTATTGATTTATTCACAAACACCCCCCCTTTTACCTATTAAAATAAGGTGGTTGTACATACTGTATAAGGACCCGATTTTTTCAGGTTCAGCTTCAATGTCCTCTTATTTTATTTGAAAAAGGATGCTTACTCACTTATTGCTCAGTTGATACTTTTATTCAGATCAAATTACAATCCACTTCTTTCAGTTTCAATGTACTTTTTTGCATAACAGGTTAGAGCAGGGGTGGAAAGTCTTATCCAGAAAGGGTTGTGGGTACGCAGGTTTTTCGCTGCAACTCCCAAATTAGAGGACTGATTGGCTGAAAACTCCTGGGTTTGAACAGCTGACCGTGAGGCTATCTGAAAACCTGCATGCACACCAGCCCTTTTAGATAAGATTGTGCCCCCTTGGGTTAGAATTTACATAGAATATTAATACTTTGCTGCACAGTGCCCTGACAGGTTTAATTTGATCAAGCCTAGCATTCTGTCCTCACATGACAGGCAACTCAAGCTGAGAGAAAGCCTTAAAATTTTTTACCTTTAGTTTTTTAAAAGTTGTCGTTAACTCATGTTACTGCTGCACCCACGTTATCGGCAGACATGGTAACATTTCATCCAGTAATCTTACTTTCGCGAAATGATTTGGATAGGTTTCATCTTAAGGCCGTACCTTAAATTTCAGTATTGGAGCTTAAAACACAAATTTTAATAGTTTCGTCTTCCAAGTCATAAAGTGCGACATAGTTGACTTGTAACCTGACTCTCCTTGTATAAATTCCAAATGACACACGATGACACGAACGACACACGACACACAGCACCTCCCCCTAGAAGTTCTTAAGCTTTGAGGAGAGGATGTGTCTGCATTTACTTTGGAATCTGCCTGCACCTGTTGTTAATTTGCCTGACACTGCTGCTGGACATCATGCGCACACCAGGTCTACATATATTTGGGATGGTTTTTGCTCCCTGCGGCTTGGTGCTGGATCTGACCAGCACTGTAGCTCCGAACTGGAGAGTACTCAGTAACATTCCGAATCAAGCGTCTGATATGATACTACAGCAGGGGATCTGGGATATATGCCAAGCTTCCACGATTACCACCACAGTAACGTGTAGCCAGCCAGACACAACTTACTTCAACCAACAGATAATCCCAGTCGCCAAGGGCTTGATGATCGCATCTCTGCTGGTCACACTGCTGGGCATTGCAGTGGCCACATTCGGAGTTAGATGCTGGAGAGATCGGCCAAACTGGATAATCGCAGGAATTGGGGGTATTTTTATATTCCTCTCTGGTGTCATGACTCTGATTCCCATTTCGTGGTACACGCACATCATAACAACCATCCCATCAGTGACATTGACCCCGACCCCGACCATTGCGCCGGGATATTGCATTGTTCTGGGTTACATCGGTGGCATCATGGAAGTTCTCAGTGGATCAGCCCTGATAATCGGAATGTGCTCTTGCTGCGGCGGGTGGAACCGGGGAGAGAGACGTTCAAACGTCAAAACCACCTACTTCCACAACAGAGCGGCCATGCCCCGGAGGATCGAGGTGCCCAGCATTGGCAGGACCAGGAGCGATGCCAGCAGCGTCCCGTACTCCAGAGACACTCTGGACGGTCAGAATTTTCCTCGGTTGAAGACTCCAGGGAGGGTCAACACCATGTACAGTAGCAAAATGGGGGACGCCGACTTGTGAAGACCAGCAGGGTAAGGAGTTCTATTAAAATTCATTTTAATGATGGAAATATTCTTTTGTGGTGATTGTGAGACTGACAATTTGTTTCTTCTGTCCGTCTTTGTGTTATGTTGGTCTCATAGGTGTCCAAGGCCACTTTTAACATCTTCCTCATGGAAAACATGTATATTACATGCAAAACAAATGTCAAAAATGTTTACTGTTATACTGTAGCTATCAAGCCTAGTTCCAGTAGTCTGATGCAGCGAGTACAAGGTTACGCTGTAAGTCCACCTTCTAAATTGCTGTATACATTTTGGTGCTGGGTTATTAATGCTAGTAAAGAATATATTAAGCCTTGTGCCTTAAATATCATTTGGTGCTTTAAAAATGTTAAAGTGTAAATATACAGTTATGGCCAACACTGTTGATTTGTGACTGTTTCACGACAGTACTAGTCTGAGGAATGATAGAATGCCTTTTTTTAATCAGTGCTAGACAGTATAATGCACATTCTTAGGATACTTTATAGAAATAAACACTAAACAGCTGCTGTAAGTCTGTAGTGTTCCTTGACTTGAATGGTGGTATAACAGATGCTAGAATGTGTTTTTGGGAGATTAGCAAAATATAACTCTTGTTAACACATACCCAGGTAGCAAAAGGTATCTGGCCCAGATTTGGGCTAGATGTGTCATATAGTCTCTGGCCTGGACCCAGCAAATAGATTCAGTTTGGCGTCTTTTGGTACAAATGGCTAAATCTGGTGTTTTCCAAACTCTGGCACAAATTATGTTAGCCCCAGTTTAACTCATGGGCTGAACCCAGTACAGGTCCGGGTCACCTCCAGTTTAACTCTGGGCCAAATCCGCATCCTCCATCTTTGGCATAAATATAGGCCTACTGTAATTCTCACTAATTCAAGATTATTTGGATATAACAAATTTAATTGCACAAAGCACAGGAGTTGATTTTGTCATCTGAACCATTATGTGCTGCTTGGCTATTCCTGGTGGCCTCCTCTGAATTCAAAGCCCCGGGGCCGCCACTCCCATAACGCACATTTGTTGAATTAAAATTGAATGATCCAATATTTTTTATGAGTTTCCAGGAGTTCCTATAGGGTTTGAGTCAAGTGTCAAGTATATTATCTTAATCTTTACTGATTAAGAATGAGTTTATTTTTTATCATTAAAATCAAATGAAAGTACAGTATATATAGCAAAAAGAATTATATTAATTCATGTAGTTACTCCTATTTTCTCATATGTAGTACAAATATAAAGTTTTATCTTTCAGTTCAACCATAGTGCTATAGCAAAAATCAATACATATGAGTCATTGTTCAATACATTTATTCAGCAAAAGATCTTCAAAAGCTTTATGATTAGATTGCAACATTCTAGGCTGAATAAGTTTATTGCTTCACAGAAGAGCCTCTTAACAAGTACAGAGAAAGCTGGTATAGCAAGATATTTGAAGGCAAGTTGTGTTAGCTCAGGAATGCTCGTTTGGTTTCCATTCCAGTAGGCCAAAGGGTCGGCATCCACAGCAAAACATGGTTAACTCAGGTATACAGTGACATCATGTGAAACGTTGGTAACAGGTGAGGAACTTGTTTGACTTTGTAATGTAAAAAAAACAGTTTCAGGTATTGGTTTGGTTGCACACTGCAGTCATTATAGCCAGAACTGGAGCATTATACTCTATAGGTGACACTTCAAATGTATTTATGTATTTGTATTGAAATATTCAGCTACATTGTTAAACCCTGCACCTTTTATATATATTAGCTTATTAAGGGGGGGGGGGGGGCTTTTTCAATCTGGCAGAAAAACATTGAAAATGACATAAAAGTTAAATGAATCTACTAACCCCTAATCTACTAATGACAGTAGTGTGATTTCACTTACTGGTGTACTTTGGTAAGTAAGTTACTGGACCGCAACAAAGTTAGTCTGGTATCATTTTCTATGAAAGCTGTGTCTATAAGAATCTATGAACACATTCATGACACATTATAATACATTCATGACACATTATAAACATAGCTATAGATATTTACAAAAAGGTATAATACATTATAGCCATGTTCATTATGCATTATGAATGCTGTATGAAGCTGTCATATGTAATGCACTATTCACAATGCATCATGATTTCAACCTACAGACACATCATGCAGTACAAAGAATCCTTAATTCTTCTACTGACCGTTATAATACATTATGTGTATTATAGATGAGAGCTTCATTGGAACTTGTGAAGTATAATCAACACTATAATGCCTTGTGACTATCAACAAACGATGCTGTAATGTTTAATTAATTCTTATACCAACCATTATAATACATTATGAAGGTATCTATATATAAAATCGCTACATAGATTTGTGATGTCCAGTACACAAACACGGATTGTCACAGTTTCACTATTCACAAGTAATTTCATTATTTGTTAAAAAAATCTTCCGAATAGTGAGAAATTTGGTGGTTTCTGCTGTAACCAGATATTGGCATTAATAGAGACTGTTGCACACCTCTTGTTTTTAGGATGATGGTGCGCTCTGCTCAAAAAAGAGCATCGCAAACCAAAAGCGCCATCTAGTGGGGTCAGAAAATACAGTTCATGATGCTTCATTTGGCCATCGCTACCCATGAGCACCGGGCCATTTCAAGCACTGACTAATCCCCGTCTCTATTTGTACAATTAATTTATTTCCAATATTTCACCCTGATACGTATAAAAGTAAACATTTTTATAAGATCATTTTTTTTTGTTTTAACAACAAAAAACACAAATGTGATAGCCACCTTAGGAGTGTACAGCCTTACTATTTCTTGACAAGACGGATGAGTGATGTTCATGTAGATACCTCATATAATTTTGGATTTTTGGAAATAATTATAGTACCAACCAACCCTGGTCTCCCCTCCTGTTATACCGTAAAATTTCACTTCTCCTCTGACATGCGCATTTCTACCAATTTTAGGTGGATATATGGTAAATACATTTTAGTGGTGGGTATATATTGTATATCTGTGTATACCTATCACTACACCTCTGGGCAAAACCTTACCTATTTAGTGTTTACTGGTTATTGTGTACAATCTCTTTTAAGCAGATTACACAGGAATGTAAAAAATGACTGCACTGCCAGTGCATTACATCAGTAAATCACTTTGGTATTTGATTTCTGACAAACAGCCTGGAGCACTGTTGTTGTGTAAGTTATCTGGAGCAATTTCTTTGCTTTCATAGTTTCAGGTGAGTAACATTATGTAGAATTAAATATTATACTTGTGGCTTGATTTACTACTGTGATTTGCCTGACTGGCACTACCTGTGCAGCTCAGATTCAATAATTTGACAGGACTGAGGTATAGTGCTGAGGTATTGCACTAAAGTACCAAAACAATGATCAAGTGTAACCAAAGACTGTAAGAGAATAAAAATTAAAGCAAATGTAAACCATCTATTTTGTACATTAAAACTTTTCCTCTCCAACAGGGTCCATCTCTCTCTTCCCAGATTATAAACACTATCTACTATGAAGAGACTGAATGCGTAGGCCAAGGGACAATGGACAATTTGTACATTAAACCTTTTCCTCCCCATGAACACACAGCAGCATGCATTAGTGCAAGGGGTAACATACATTAATGTAACAAATAAATAAAAAATAAATCACCTCCAGTGCATTACTCCTTTGTGCTATAGCCTCTTCAAAAGTGTTGTAGATTTACATTATCAACAGTAGTCGGTCTGATACATTATAAATGAAAGATTTTCACAAAATGTCCATCAAATTTCCAGAGAAAACAACATACTGGTGAAAAGAATGGTCTTCATTTCATATTCATATAAAAGACTAATCTTACCATTCTGACAAGCACAATACATAATAATACTTTTTCACTTTTGTTCACTAAATGTCAGCAATCAAATGACATAATGGATATCTGTTTACAGTCATAAAACAACTAACAAGTGACATTTGATATCTGCAATTATATAAACAGTAGTTACAGTCAACATACATTATAAAATATATCAAATAATTACAGTGACAGATATCTTTCATCAAAATTACACTGAAAAACATGGACATGATACAGAAAACAAGCACACTGTATGCAAAAATTATTAGGCGAGTACTATTCATGCAGGTAATTTTTAGCAAAAGTTGGGTAGAATTATAAAGCTGAATCCAGAAGTTTTCTTATGCTCCTAGTAATTTTTTTTAGATAGAAAACGTTACATTAGTCTATCACAAACACATATAAAAGAAAAGCACTTGATTATCAGTGTGCACGATTATTAGGCAATCGGACACTCAATGGATTTTTCTCTCTTCAGCATCAACAGAAATACCACTACTAATAAAAAACAATCCTATTTATTCAATTTATATAAGGAATAATGGCTGTTCTACACAGACTACTTTAGCAGATTAAATGTCCTGTACAGCCACGTTTCTTCTCAATGACCATCACGAGCCTGTTGTCGATTGGTTCAATCAAGTTTTTGATTTGATCCCAACCTATATTAGCCGAGGCAGCTAGGACTGCCCCCCCCAGACGCTGCTCAGTGAGGTACTGCTTGCCGCCTTGGTAAATCTCATACTTCAGTAAGGCCCAGTAATTCTCAATAGAGGTTAAGCCAGCCAATGAATGGAGTCACATCATAATTCAGTCACCTTTCCAGGCTATCTTGACCAATCTGTGGAATGTTTTGATCCACGAGAAGGGGCATCGTCCTGCATGAATACTGTAGCGGGATGACATCAGAGTGGTATGTGTACCAACCAATCAGCATTCTGTACCTGCCGACTTTAAAAGCCCTTTGCCATAAAGGTGAACACAGTATTTTACGTGATGAACAGCCAGCCCCCAAGAAAGTAAATACACTGCAGAGAGTGACGTGATATCATAAAATTCTTCAAAGCTGCTGACTTCTTCTCTTGTGCCAGTATTTGCAGAAGGTATCATCTACAAATTGGCATTATAACTTGTAGTCAGTCTTAACACCATCTGCTGGTCAGAAAGATCCTTTAGGAAGAACTGTCTAGTAGATGACAATCCAGGTTTGTACCTGATATATTACATGGGCGATGAACCACGGTAACACGGATATTTAAAGCAAAACAAAATATTCATTCCACCCAAAAACAAGTATTCAATGACATTCTTCTGCAAGCTGATACAACAACCAAAGAATGTCCTGAAATGAAATCTTCAGTCTACGTGAACCTGAATACCAACTTCCAGGTTTCATCTGGCACATCGAAACTTTTCCGGATCTTCTGGTGTTTGCAGGGATGCCAGACATTATGAATTTGCCAAAAGCACATATTTGGATGAATCAACTGCTTTTGGCCGCTCAATAATTCTGCTGTGACACCACATTTCAAACGGGCGATTTTAAAGTTTCTCTCCGAGCCATGAAGACACAGTGTTATACTGCTATTTTATATTATTTACTATAGCTTACAATTCTTCATTTCTACAGCAGCTTCAACAATTAAGTACCTGTGTGGTGAAAAGCCAAGGCGTGTTGCACCCTGTGAGACCTCCAAAACATATCCCAGGTATACGTTTGGCTATGGTTTGTTTTGAGTATATATGTGCTTTACATAATAAAAGCATAATTTCACTTTTCTACATTACTTTCTAAATGCTCTACATGTCTATTGCTATCTCATTAATAACGCGATTGACAGTTTGCGCCGCCAGTTCAAACATCGCTTCCATGAGATTCATTCTTGTGCATATAAAAAGTATAAAGTTATAAAAATATACAAACCTATTCACATTGTGCTTAGTTCACTTACTTAATAGTCCATCTGTTTGGAATAGGGGTAGGCTAAATATTGGTACTGAATTTGAAAGTAATGTAAAAATTGATGATAGGCTTCATTTTTCATTTCTTCTCTTTGGATCCCCCAATTTAACTATTAAAATATTTAAATATAAAATAAGTTGATGCTGCCTACTGTTTTAGGACCAGATTTTTTTCAGGTTTAGCTTCAAGTCAATGGAGCACGATCATTGCCCACTAACTGAAAACGATTAGATGGCTTTATGTCACCACTGGGGCGGGAATAACAGCACGGTGAGAATGTGGGTCGAGTAACTAGAAAGTTCTTGAAACAGGTTTCTGATTGTCCTATTCTTTTATTTGAAAAAGGATGCTTACTCACTTATCGCCCAGTTGATAGTTTTATTCAGATCAGATTACAATGTACTTCTTTCGGTTCCTCTGCACGTATTTGCATAACAGGTAGATCGGAATATGCACCACGCTTAACACTGCTGAACGTACGTGCTACTACGGGTTAGGCCTAGCATTCTGTCCTAGCATGCCAAGCAACTCAGGCCAAGGCAGAGGTTTACAAACGTTCCTTAAACGGTTCCTTTAAATTTTGACTTTAATATTTTTACCTTTATTTTTAAGTTCTCGCTAACTAATGTTACTGCTTTACTCACGTTAACGGCAGTCATGGAAACATTTCATCCAGAAATACTTTTATGAGTCACTTTCACTTAGTGTTTTGGTCAGGATTAATCTTAAACAGTTTTCGTTAGTTTGATGTCCCAAGTTAAACAAAAAGCGTGACATAGTTGACTTGTAACCTGACTCTCCTTGCATAAATTCCAAACGACACATGATGCCTACCCACGACACACAGCACCTCCCTCTAGGAGTTCTTAAGCTTTGAGGAGAGGATGTGTCGGCATCTACGTCGGAATCTGCCTGCACCTGTTGTTAATTTGCCTGACACTGCTGCTGGACATCATGCGCACGCCAGGTCTACATATATTTGGGATGGTATTTGCTCCCTGCGGCTTGCTGCTGGATCTGATCAGCACTGCAGCTCCGAACTGGAGAGTACTCAGTAACATTCCGAATCAAGCGCCTGATATGATACTACAGCAGGGGATCTGGGATATATGCCAAGCTTCCACGATTACCACCACGGTAAAGTGTAGCCAGCCAGACACATCTTACTTCAGCCAACAGATAATCACAGTCGCCAAGGGTTTGATGATCGCATCTCTGCTGGTCACACTGCTGGGCATTGCAGTGGCCACATTCGGAGTTAGATGCTGGAGAGATCG
>JAODUD010000117.1:21324274-21350008 GCA_026784285.1 Stomatorhinus walkeri
GCTTACTCACTGGGGGCTTTGGGTGGGGATGCTGTAAAGTGCTTTGAGATGATGTGAAGTCATGAAAATGCGCTATACAAAAATAAATTTGTTGTTGTTGTGTTTAAGTGAACATTTTACGTGGATTATGATTAATACATGACTATTTTATTTTTTTTTTGCCCTCATATTTCACTGACAAGGTTTATACTGTAAATATGCTCAACTATGAAAGCTGGGATATTTACTCTGATATGTACATCTTTATGTTTTTAAAATAATTGAATGAAACACACACAGACAATTTATGGATATTGAATATTGATATTGAATATAATTGAAATGAAAATATCTTGTGAAATATGTCATATTTTAGTTTTAATGTAAAAAGCAAGTTCTCTAAAAAGAAGAAAATAGTTTGCATTTCTTGCATTACGGAAAAAAATACCGTAATTTTAATTTCTTCCATATGTTATGTATACAACGACCCAAAATGCACACTGTACGTGGACTATTGCTATAAGCTAATTATTTAGTGTGCAGGAATGATTCTATCCCTAGCTTTTTGATCCACTAACCATGATCACATGATCAATGGTTTCCACTGTATTTTAAATACAGTGGTACCTTGGTTCTCGAACTTAATCCATTTCGGACTCTGGATCGAATCCCAAAAAGTTTGAGTTCTGATCATTATTTCTTATTGGAAAAATTTGGAAAACCAATTAATTGGTTCCCAGCCCCCAAAATTACACACACACACAGGATAAAACAAGAAGAGCATTTTCTTCTTAATGGCTTCCAAAACGATAAAGATCTTATCCCGACATTACCCCTGCCCTGCCCCGATCGTCCGCTCCTTCCGTGTGCCATGCCCCCTCGTTAACCTCGTGTGGGATCCCCAAGTGATCAGCTGTTTCTGGTTGTTGTCATTAGTCCTCTGTATTAAGTCCGCGTTTCAGTTTGTTTCCTCAGTCCGGTCATTGGGTGCATTCGACTTGCTTACAGCGCTGGCTTAAAGCAACGCATTCTGATCCTGACACAATGCATGACTGTTAGATGCATTGTGACCTCTCACCTGGCTGCAAAACTGGAACTGCCTCCGTGACATCACACCTTTGCCCTTATTGGCTGAAGGGTTTAGTTACACGCATGACTTTTGTATCCCAGGCAGTTTCAATGCATAATCTTTCTCCCGAATATCACGTAAAGCAGTGAGAACTGGTTTTCAGTTAATTTACCTGGTAAAATAAAATGTAGATAAATGACATAAATGCTTTAATAGTACATTTAAGTTAGTGGTTTATTTATTGATAGTTACTGTAATGTTGCATTGCTTTATTTGGTTAATCGTCCAGTCTGTGAAGTAGGCGTTCAAGTAAGAATTGCATTGTAGTATGACTCATTTCCTGGTGTGTACAATTTATATTAGGTCAGCGTTCACGGTTCGACTTCTGATATTCAGATCGAGTTCTAGGTCAAACTGGTTTGTTCGACTTTCAAGAAATTCGAGTTCTAGTGAGTTCGATAACCGAGGTACCACTGTATTGCTAGTGTTGAAACCAGTTGGTGGTATTACCTTTGGTAGCGGAACCAGTTTTTTCATAGTGTTACATTTGACCTCTTTTTTTTTGGTTTGGTATCATCTTCACTAAAGTCTCAATGTGTCTAAATAAGGGACATGGGATTAATGTAACGACATTTCTCCACGGTCGTGCTTTGCACGTACGGTAATGATATTTCATCAGACCAGCAGAGGGCAGATGTATTGCAAGAAGCATGAGTGCAAGCAGTGTAGTGAGATGGGTAAACCTTTATGAACAGTTTTGAAGTTGTTACTAGGCTTGGGTGGTACTACAGTATAATATTCCCCTGTCTAAAAAATCTCTTTGCAGGCCTGGCTTCACATTCCGCCCTGTCTTCACATAGTGACTTGGGCGGTGCTCTAGAATACATGTGAATAGTTATTCCTGACTGCAGGGCATGAATTAAATGGTTAATCACAGAAATCTTTATTGCCCCCTTCAGATTTTTCTGCCACCAGAGGCTTGACAATGATACTGGACAACAAAGGCTGTATCGTTCAGTTACCACCTATGCAATGGCAAGAAAGCAGTTAAACGGGCCGTATTTGTATGGAAGGTCTATTTTAGTCTTCTGCTTCTACACTGTTGTCTGAGCACAGGACTTTGATCTTTTGTTCTGAATTTGATGCCAGTTAAAGCTACTCTCTGCTGCTCCCCGCCTTCTACCTACAGAAGGTAGAATGTAGAAAGTCTAATTTTATCCATTAATGTTTCTTTTGCGGTGATCTGTTTAGATGTCTTTTGGATTGTGTTGAATGTTCAAGGTGCCTTAACTGTACCTTAGTAGTTTGGGTTTGGTTCACTGTTTAGTCAGAATCAATCTTTTTTCCCTTCAGTTCATTGGAGTATGAAGTAAAGATCAATAGTTGCTGGTGTTTTGCTGTCAGTGTGATATTTGCCAGTTTAAAATAGTGAGATTTCTGGCTTGAAGCATAGCAGCAACTAAGCTGAATGCGACATGCTAATAGTGCTTGTCAGCAATTAGCTTTTACTTCGATTGGTTTTATGCGGCTTTATGCACTGACCTTGTATCGTAATTGTTTAATAGTATCAGTAGGCCCTTAAATGTTAGACCTTATAATTATTTTGTATTAAACCTGATCTTAACACTCATCTGATCACTGTTAAGAGCCGTTTGCTGTGTTGAAGGAACACAGGCCACGTTACTGAGCTTAGCTCAGTTTTCAGTCTGTGTGTCTTTATTGTTTACAGTGTCTTCTGCATATTAAGGGTTTTTATGCATTAGATTAGCGCTTAAGTGGAGTTTTGATTGCCAGACAGCTAATGCTTCTGCAATAGACTTAAGTGTGTTGACTGCAGTACTTTGATTTTATTCCTTGTAATATCATGTTTAATAAAGTGCCGTGTTAATTTTTACTTCCATTGCTCGGGGAATATGTCTTGTTGGCTCAGCCTCTCTGCTTTGAGTAACAGACTTTATTGTTCTATTAAGTTCAAACTGAAGTGTTCCTAATTAATTAAATGATTTGTCAATTCTTGCTGTTCTTGATACAGCTTTCGTGGCACATATTTGGTCTATGACACAAGCTGCATGGGGCTGCACAGTATAATCTCTTGCTTCTCATATCGAGGCTCAGAGAGGGACCACTTCTTGGAAAAGGTCAGTAGCTTTCCATGCTGCACGTAATGTCATGGCTGAAAGCTCTGCCCAGATGCAGCTCTCCTTGTGGAACATTTCAAAGGGGGGTTGGGAAGTTAAGCCAGGATACCATGGATAACATGATACCAAGTAGTGGGCAAAACTGACCAGAGCTTTACCCAGGAGCCGGACCTGTGTGGTCTCAACTGGGCCAGGTGAAATGGAGCAGGTTCAGGTGGCTGGTTTAGGAGCCGGGCCTGTGTGGTCTCTGCTGGCCCAGGTGAAATGGAGCGGGTTCAGGGGGCTGGTTTAGCAGCTGGGCCTGTATGGTCTCTGCTGGCCCAGGTGGAATGGAGCGGGTTCCGGGGGTGGGTTTAGGAGCCAGGCTTGTGTGGTCTCTGCTGGGCCAGGTGAAATGGGGCGGGTTTAAGGAGCCAGTTTTGGAGCTGCGACTGTGGTCTCGGCTGGGCCTTTGAGCGGCCCTCCGCTCGGTGATATCCATTTAACTGCAGAGGTGAGAACCACCTTCAATTGAGGATCCAGAAAGGTGAAGGTTGGAAATACAAGTTTTTCTATTATTATTTATTTAATGTGGAATCATTGTTCTCTGAAGCATTTCTCACTTTGGAGACAAACGATAAGCATATCTGCTGAATAAGCAGAATCAGCCACCGGGAAGCTGCTCAGTTGATCTGCCCTCTATCAGCGGGTGACCAGTAGGCATGTGGCACACTTCCCCTTCCTGTGGGACATGTCACCATCTGAGGCTCCCGCTTTCACTTCTTCTGTGTGCTTTTAGTAGGTTTGCGGTCAGCTGGCTTCCCCAAATGACTCTAGTTATTGTATTGGGATGCTGTCTTGCTGTGACAGCAGTGGAGCCCCTTGTTATTAAATTTGTTAGGTTAAAACAAGTGGATTAAATGAAGCTTTATGTAATCAAAAGCTCATGCAAATGGAAGGACTAATCAAGTAAAAGATTCATTTAATGTGAATTAGCTTTGCTAATAATCAAATTAAACAGAATGAGTCGATGCTATAAATTTCATTCCATGTCCAACTACTGTAGGGTATTTGCACTCCCCTGAAATAATTCCTAAGCCAATTATCAATGAGAACTTTGCTGGACTGTGTGTGCAGATAAGCTGGTAGATACGGCATCAATAATAAGGCATTTCTCTTGGCTAAAGATGCCAAAAAGGGCATGTAATGGAAAAAAAATATGACAGACTCAAGGTTTATCGAGTGTGGGAAAACATGCTGTCACAGGTATGTTTTTTACATTTGCTGTTAGGAATCTGTTACTGCTCCCTTTATCTCTTAGGTAGCACTCAGTGTGAAGATCCAAATGTTACTCTATGGGTCTTAAACTGCTGGTCTATGAGGTACAGATACACACTTGTGTGCGCATGTGATTGCATGTGTGCATGGTAAGCTTTCAGGGTTCCTAGGCTATTTTCTCCATCTTTTCTTGCAAAATCAGTACAGTGGTACTTCAGTTCTCAAACTCATTAGAACTTGAATTTCTTAAGTCGAACCAACCAGTTCAAAAAAAAATTTCCTAGAACTCGATCTGAATCTCAGAAGTCAAATCATTAATGCTGACCTAAGAACTTGTACACGTGGGGAAATGAGTCATGCGACACGACTCTGCATGGAAACAAAGGTTAACGCTTCAGTCTAAGCTTTGCATTTGCTGTGATAGCATTGTGCATGTTTACACTAGCTGAATATATATATATATATTTAGACAGTAAAAATACATTTAGACAATGATAGACAGTAACAGTAATTATTATATAATGAAATACATTTTAAAATAAAGATTTCTTATTGATTATTTTAATATTAATAATAAACCATTAATACTTTTAATTATAATAATATTGTCGTGCCGAGCGGGGACGAAACGGACACAAGGGAGCATACGTCAGGGTATTGGGGAATACGGGGTTTAATTACAGGTAAGGCAGGCAAAACGCAGATGGACAATACAATCACTTGACTGGGGAAACAAACTGAAACGCGGAGTAAATACAGAGAACTAATGACAACCAGAAACAGCTGATCACACAGGATTAACGAGGGGGCATGGCACAGGAAAAGAGCAGATGATCGGGGCAGGACACATTGTTTTTAACTTTACACATTGTTTGGGTACATTTATATTCTTACTTTACAAATTACTGTTTTGATAAATGCGATTAGATGTGTTTAGTACAGTATATGCTCTCCTTGTTTTATCCAGTTCATTTTGTGTTTAAATGCTAAAAAAGAAAATAAACATTTGGGTGTAATTTTTTTGAGGCCGGGAACCAATGAATTGGTTTTCCATTATTTCTCATCGGGAAAATTCGATCACAACTCGAAATTTTTCGGATTCGATCCGAAGTTGTGAACGGATTAAATTCGAGTTCTGAGGTACCACTGTGTGTGTCTTACTTTTCCTTCCCTTATCTGCATGCCTGTTGGAGTTTGCCTTGCTTGACAGGGTTGTCCAGCAGGAGTCCCCCCAGCCGCCCACCCCCTCACGCCTCTGTGTCAGCCTTGTTTCCTGAATCTGTAATTGGATTGATTGTGCAGGAAGCTTCTAAATGCAGCCCAGGCTGCATTGTTTCCATGAGTCCTTCCTCTTTCAACCTGATCACTCATGCTCTATATCTGCTGATAGTGGCAGTTCTGCAGCCCCTTCCTGGGTTGCAACATGTACCAGCCCTCAGTGCTTTTGGTGCTATTGCCCAAAGTCTTTGATAGCAGCCTTAGTCCTTTAAAAACTTCCAAAGGTTTTAATATTAATTGATGGTCATGTATTTTTTTTTCCAGTTTCAATCTTTGCAATGTTTTTGGGAAAGTTTAAAGTCGGTCTTGCATATGTGCAAGAATTGTGAGATCTTTGACCTGTTTTAGGGGAGTATGAACGTGGCCCTTGACGGCATGGGCATATCACACCCATACCTGTAGAGATGCTGTCTAGTCTCTGGCTGATGACCTGGGTGTTCGTAACTTTCTGATTGGCCATTTGAGTCCTTCAGAGCATGGAGTGGATCGTGTTCCAGACCAGCATGTGAACCGGAGTTCAATGAAGCAGTCTGCGGCAGTCTGACGCCACTTTAGATGGAGATGGGTGAAATCCCGAAAGTGGGTGTATATGTGGTTTTACTGCAGATGTAATAAAAGGAGCTTGATGCTATATGCTGCAGTCATTGAGTTCTCCATTAGACCTCTCCCTCCCTGCTATAACGGAGTTGCTCTTTAGCTTGGCAGCACTTGTGAGTTAAAACTCCACTCCTTTTGGTGTTGACCTACCACTCGCTTGACTGACACAGCTTACTGCCCTGCAGTTTATTGGATTCTTTTCAGTTAGTTGCTGGCGTTCTTCTGTGTCGACAGTTGGCGCGCGTTTTAGTTTTATCCCAGCTCAGGTTACAGTTGTTTAAAATGAAGCAGAATGAGCATTACTGTAATTGGGTGACTTAGTCATGAAAATTGTCTTTGGGTCTTAGGAGGACTTTATTGTAGCGTATTTCCCATCTCTGAGCAGCTAAATGACAAACGGGTTATCTAAGGTATTGTAGCATGTGCGGAGCAGTATGTGGTGTTCGGTGTCCTGGGCCTTCAGGGGTCAGGTTATCATGGCCCCACCTGAATGTGTCATGGTTCAGTCCCCTTTCAGAGAAGGAGCAGGACCCAATTCCTGATACCAAGTGTGACCTTTTCATGCCATTTTTTAATGTACCCATGATTCACTCATTTCATGTTTATTTGTCCAGAATGTCTCCTATTGTGCGTCTGCCAACATATTTTGATGTTTATAACTTAAAGCCTTTTCATACATGGTTTGTTTTACGTTTGCTTTTTACAAAATAAAGACTTTTGATACATGATGACAATGAAAAGGCCATGACCCTCAGGTTCATGTGATCCTTCTATAACTATGAGTTAGCTGAAGCTGCATGGGCAGCTAGTAGCACTCTGTTGCTTGATTGGCCATCGGACTCCGTTCTAATAGCCAATCAAGTTTAGTCAGGTTTCATGCTAATCTGGCTAAAATAGCAGGGAAATTGAGAACTTGTGTGTTGTCTGTGACTTTACAGTAAATGTTTGGCTTTTGTACTGAGTTGGTTACAGGGGACCCAAATCTGTTGGGTTTGTTGACCTGCATTGTTGATCATTGTAACGTGGTGGCTCTGATTTGTCCTGCGTGATTTTAAGATTTTACTAAATTGTTTTTCTGTTACTGTAGAATCAGCCAAATAGATCTGAAGTTTGTAGCTGTCAAATATGTGGGATTTGACGACCCTCCGTCCCCAAAATGAAATGGCACAGGTCATGGCCTTTAATGTGCTGTAAAGTCCTGGCCCAAATGAAGCTTGGACATTTACTGTCACAGATCTGATTGGTTCTGATCTTAACTCCATTGGCTGCCGTTGATTGGCAATACCAAGAATTCTCACCCACTGTTTACAGGCCTAATTTCTGCTATTGCTTAAAGTCCTTCATATGGGCCTGCTTGAATGCCAGGATCACACTGCTGCCAAAACTAAATGAACAGAACTGATTCTGAATCAGAGCAAGCCAGGTATGAGAAGGTCCCTAAGATTGTCCTGATTCCTTCTGTTTTCTAGCAAATTGAATCCCATTTCATTGTTACTCAGGGAAATGTGTGAAAAGTGTTCGGAATGCCATTTAGTGTCTCTCCATATAGCTTTTAATGAGTCCTATTTGTTCAAAGAAGCCTCCAGTTTGGGAGTCCAGCACACTCCTGGATCTACACCCTCACAGCTCAAATTTGTATTGCAGGCATCGTCATCTACCTTGGTCACATTTCACTGTCTTGGTTGTTCCATCCAGCTGGTATTTTTTATTTGAGGTCGGCAGCATTATGAAATCCAGGCTCTCATCCCGGTTGCCGCCTCCAATAAAAGATGCCCCCCACTTCCCCCCACCCCATGTTAACTCATCTTGGAATTTCTGAATGAACCATGCCTCATGTTTATTACCATTTTTTCTGTTCTGTCCTCCCTGGTTTCCTGTGCACAGCAATTGCTCTGAAATTTGGGGACTGAGTGCACCAAATACAATAGAGCAGTGGGATGCATCAGGCCTTTTCTGCTACACTGACCAGACCAGGTGACTATCCTCTGTCCCGTTCTGATGCTGTCACTCGAGCCACTGTAGACTGTAAGCTGCCCCCATGACGTCCGTGACGGGGTCCACTGTGACTGCTCACCTGCACTCCTAGTTTGGCGAATGGAATTGGCGATTTTTCCTTAGATTTCATCCGTCACAGCTGTGGTGCTGTTGATTTTGTGATAATGACACATTTGGGTCTGGGAAGATTATCCTCGAGAGTGGGATCTAGGTTAATTTTAGTCCATCAGCTAATTGTTTGTGTGTTTAGTGTTAATGTTCACAAAGCACATTGCTTTTCGGAGGATGGATACATGTTTGCACTGGGTAGCTGTAAATGGGTCCCTTTGAAAACAGCTTGTTCAACCCTCCCCTCTTCCCTTCACCCTGTCTTTTCCCTGGCCGCCTCCTTCTCCTCTGCCACCATGCCATGGGTGTCCTTACCCCTTCCCGGGCCAGGTCTCTGGACGGCCGGCTGCAGGTGTCCCACCGTAAAGGCCTGCCCCATGTCATCTACTGCCGCCTGTGGCGCTGGCCCGACCTGCACAGCCACCACGAGCTGCGGGCCGTCGAGGCCTGTCAGTACGCCTTCAACCTCAAGAAGGACGAGGTCTGCGTCAATCCCTACCACTACCAGCGGGTGGAGACGCCAGGTACGGGGGCACGACGCACCCTCGACTGGGATGGGAATTCGGATTGTGTGGCGTACGTCTTCACTAGGGTTTTGACACCGTCCTTCCTCCAGTGCTCCCGCCGGTCCTGGTGCCGAGGCACACGGAGATCCTGACGGAGCTGCCCCCACTGGAGGATTACACTCACTCTATACCGGAGAACACAAACTTCCCTGCTGGGATAGAGCCTGCCAACAACTACATACCAGGTGCCCCTTTCACAGCACCTGTGCCCAGCCGCCCTCCCCGCCCCCCACGTTAACTTGTAGTAAGGTCCCCCTTCACTTTGCTGCAGCAGTGTGCTCCGGGAGCTTGGCGGGAGGGTTGGGGGACCTTTGCGAGTCGTGCAGCTGCCATCGGATGTCTTTTCTGATAGGAATGGTATGTATGGGTGGGATTATTCAGAGATGCTCTTCCCAACAGAGACGCCGCCCCCTGGATACATCAGTGAGGATGGGGAGACCAGTGACCAGCAGATGAACCAAAGCATGGAGACGGGTACGGCGTTGAGAGCCTTGGCATAAATGCCCCCCCTCCGGTGTTCGTCCGGCCTTGCATGAAATACGGCTTCTGGCTGGGGGCTGCACATGGTCAGCGGGGAGTGAACGAAGTGATGTTCTGTAGATCTTCTGTAAGCATGTGGAGCCCTTATGATAGTTTGAGGTCTTTCCTGGGGAGAGCAGTGAATTTGCAGGCCTGTGGGGCCGTTTGGCGGGGCTCTCGCTCGGAGTGCCTTGCTGTTAAACTGCTCACCTTTCTCCTCATGTCGAGCTTGTTTCTGGATTCAGATGTAAAAATAACTCCGCTGTTTCCTCCCCAGGTTCCCCGGCCGAGCTGTCACCGAGCACGCTTTCGCCTGTCAATCATGGCATGGGTAAGGGCCCCCCCCCGTTCCCCGTGGGGATTGATTCTTCCTGGCTTGTGGGGGGTGCCCATAACTGTGTGTTCCTCTGGGATGGATGAAAGGGCTCAGGCTGCTGAGCATGGTGCAGACTAGTGTGGCAGTATTGTGGGTTGTGTTTTGTGTGATTATCCTGTAATTAGCTTTAAAAAGCAGACCAGAGCAGGACAAGAGGTACATTTGGACTCTTTGGCCTGTCCCTGGTCCCCCCCCCCCCTACCCCCCCCACTGCAGCCCTCCAGCCGGTGACGTACTCTGAGCCAGCGTTCTGGTGTTCCATCGCCTACTACGAGCTGAACCAGCGCGTGGGCGAGACCTTCCACGCCTCGCAGCCGTCACTGACGGTGGACGGTTTCACGGACCCCTCCAACTCGGAGCGCTTCTGCCTGGGCCTGCTGTCCAACGTCAACCGCAACGCCACGGTGGAGATGACACGCCGGCACATAGGTGCGGCCCCCCCGCAGTCGGGGTTCCGACGCCGTCATCGCAAAAGGGACGCTGTTAACTACCAGTCTGGGATTTCTGTCCCTCGTTGTTCATGGTGCCCTTTATTCAGAGGAACAGGAGTCTTTGCATCTCCTCCCCTCCTGTCACTGACACGTTAGTACTCAGCCCCCACAGTGGTGGTGGAGACATGGTACGTGAGTCACTTTCAAAGAGCAGGCTTGGCTTGCTGGTGACTCTTGCCCAGCTAGATGCACGTCTCCACAACACTCAGTCTAGAACGCTCTGAAATCTCCTACACAGATTTTACACTTGGTGTCCTGTAGCTCTGCTGGTTTTAGATGCCATCCAGGTGGTTCCTGACAGCTCCCCAGACTGCGTTTGCTGGTTATGCTAACCTGGGAATTATTAATCGGTCCCTGCTGTGGCAGAATCTTATGTGGCTGTGTCAGGGCTCCCAGACTAACCTGCTGGTGGAGGGAGTATGTCGCCTACTGGTCACGATGGGCATGAGATTCACATTAAGCACGTAATTCAGCTGCAGATGAATGTTATCGATTGATTGGCTAGGGCAGAAAGGGGGGGAGGAGTCCAGTGCTGATTCCACAGTGGATGAGTTTTATCATGACCATAGAATAAACTCCTTTTTGGCTGTGAAAGTGACAGCGGTGCTCCCGACAGGCAGGGGAGTCAGACTCTACTACATCGGCGGGGAGGTGTTTGCCGAGTGCCTGAGCGACAGCGCCATCTTTGTCCAGAGTCCAAATTGCAACCAGAGGTACGGCTGGCATCCAGCAACTGTGTGCAAGATCCCGCCAGGTGAGTGCAGGTCTGCGAGCTGGAAATACCGACCTCTCAGATACCGTCTGACTGACAGACTGCGATTTATCCCCCCCCAATTCAGGATGCAACCTGAAGATATTCAACAACCAGGAGTTTGCCGCCCTCCTGGCCCAGTCGGTGAACCAGGGCTTTGAAGCAGTTTACCAGCTCACCAGGATGTGCACCATTCGCATGAGCTTCGTCAAAGGCTGGGGGGCTGAGTACAGGTGTGTTGGGAAGGCGACTGCAGCCGTAATGCGGCCTGCGACTCGCCTGAGAATCTAACCAGATGCTTGTCCCCAGGCGACAGACAGTGACCAGCACGCCCTGCTGGATCGAGCTGCACCTCAACGGACCTTTGCAGTGGCTAGACAAGGTCCTCACTCAGATGGGCTCCCCTTCTGTCCGCTGTTCCAGTATGTCATAACCCCCCAGCCCTGCCCAGCCCACTCCGCCAGGGACGGCAGCCCCCACGATGGAGGCCAGCCTGAAAATGGCAACTTGAAAGAACAGACTTGCTACAGCGCCATCTCTCTCTCCCTCCCTCTCTCTCTCTCTCTCTCTCTCTCCCTCTCACACACTCTCTGGTATAAAAAGGAGAACAGCACTCACTGTGTTGTCAGCTTCATGCACCTTGTTTTCCTTACTCTCCCCTAAAGCTTGTATATTAAGTGTTTTAGTGGTAGAACTGAAACATGTATCGACGTAGAACCGTGGCTGGTTGGCAGGACCGGCTTGGGACGGCGCCAGGCGTCCGGGCCTCCTTAGGGTCCAGTTCCTTCCTGCTTTGTGTGGGTGACCTTGTAGTAGCTGAACTCCTGACCTCTTTCTGACGGGAAGAACCAGAGCCCATGTTTTGATTTGGTAATCTCCATTTTTCAGAGTGGAACCTCAAGTTATCCACAATTTTCCCAGTTGTCCACATAAGAGAACGTTACCTTTTAAACTGGAGGCATGCAGTTATTAGCATGCAGGTTCACTCCCTTAATCAGACGGAATATGAGGCTGTGCAGACCCCTCCCTGTGTGTGGCGCTGTCACCTAACCCTCCCATGGCTGTCGGGGAGCCTTCCGAAGGGTCACCCCTTAGCTTCCGTTTTCCTTCCTTTCTGTTTTTCCCTTTCAGCTACTTTTTGTACTCATGTATTTTTATATATAAATATTTATAATCTCTATAGCTCACTTCCTTTTTATTAGAATTTAATATTTTTTTAGGCCGCGTCCTATTTATTAAGGAACGAAGCTTGAGAAAAGACCCCCTCCCCCAATGGATGAAGAGCAGTGGGGTTATCAGAGGTTCAGCCAAAGTGGCTGGGAGTGTGCGTTTGCTCGCAGTGGCGTTTGTAGTCCTCAAGGAGGCGTCTTCCTGTCTGCGAGGCTGTGCTGTGCTGTGCTGTGCTGACTGAGCCAATCTGCACAGAATGCCTCTGACCCAAGCCGTTCGTTTTCCATTGTTTTCGCTGAGGTTCTGTTGCTCTGATTGTGCCGGGGCGCTTATGTTATTGGTTTGAGAACATTTGACACCACACTTGGTGTGCGCGTCTCATTGCGGATAGGAGAACCCTGCACTGAGTGTGCCGTGTGAGATGGGAGCACCCCATCCTCCAGGCCCCTGTGCCGTCCGCCTCGTGACAGTGGCGACTTCTCTCATCCAGCTTCTCCCGTCTCTTTCCTCTTAAATACACGTGATTGTACTTCCCAAGTGCAACTAGTGAGTTTGCTTACCCAAGCAGAGAAGAAATCTGACCTGGCCAGTATTACAGACGGAGATCCGGCCATCAAGGCAGAATGCTCGTCTTGGAGGGTTAGGGTGTGACAGGGGTAGCTAATAGAACTGAAAGTGGACCAGACACATGCATATATGTGTATATAATTTTAATTTTCTATCTTTTTGGCAAAGCATTTAACTGTTAGTGGCCTGTTTTACCGGCTGGGGAGGGACTGGTAGAACGTGACCTTCGGATAATAAGCTTTTCAGGTGTGTTGCATATGCAGACTTCATAATTACACTAATAAAGGTTCTAATTCTCATCACTCTTGCTTTGTTTGGCTGTTTGTCTGTGGGTGAAACATGCTGAACTGTGCGTTGACCCTGGTCCCACTCTGGAAGCAGTGCCCTCGGTTCTGTGCCCCAGGGAAGGTTCTAGATGGGACAGCTTGGCCCAGTTTGATCACATTTGCATAGTACCTTGACAGATGCTTCTCCTGAGTGGCAACTGTAGCTGAGACTCGCTCACCCATTTTTAAAACCGAGTGTTATTTTTACTCGTGATATTCAGGTTAAGTACCTATCTGTGCTGTTTACAGCCCCGTGAGGTGCAAGACCCCTGTCTCCTTTCACGATTTTATCTCCGCAGAACCGCTGGTCCTGTGCTCAGTTCACCAGGGACGGACTAAATATGTGATGAAAAGATAATGTGGCTAACGGATTTTTAAAAATTATTATTTTTGTGCTTACATGTGAGGTGGGACGGGTAAGGGATTTGCTGTGTTGGCTCCAAGATGCACAGCAAGCTGCAGTTCACCTGGTCGGCCGCCAGAGGGGGACATTGGGCTAAAAATGAGCCGTTTAATGAAATTCCTTAACTGCAAAAGGTCATTCATTATGAGGTTGCCATATTAGCAACCGTCCCTATTCAGTTGTGCCGGTGTATTTTTTTCAGTCATTGACCTAAAATATTGCGCATAGCAACACAACTCCAAAGGTTTGTTTAGGTCTGTTTCATAGGGAAATTGATACAGACACTGTGCCGGAACTTTTTTTCCTTCCGAGGACAGGCGACCAAAATCCTGGATGGTCCTGGAAAATCCTGGACACGTGGCAACCCTAATGCACCACTCATATTTCTGATACGACACAAGGGCCTTTGGTTACAAAATACCTGTTTATTTGAAATGCGATGCATTAAAAGAAAAATGTGGTCTTGCCAGTGGTTGTACTGTGTTCTCCGTATGAGTTTTGCAGAAACATCTTTAATTTTGGGGAGTTTCACGCGCCCTTCCGTTTCAGGTGTTAACGCCACCTGTGTGGCTGTGGACACCTTCACCCGTCCCCCCCATAATGGGAGCACGTTTATCGAAGACTTACCTTCCTTTATGCTTTTATTCTGCTCTCGGTAGGTGAGTTTGATGCATCACCAATGAACTACCACCCGTGCTTAACTTTACAGTGCTTTACAAAATATGAGCAGGTTTTCGAGGGTGTTACTACGATGTGACAAGTGCTATTAAGTCTGCATCAGCCGTGCACTTTGAGTGATCTTAAGGCCGGTCGATATATAAGGATAAGGAGTTCTGCTGGCAAGGGTCAGGAGATGTGAATGCAACTTCTGACTGACCGCCGCTCAACAGTAGGTCTCCGAAAGATTCGGTGTCCAGGCACATAGCCAGGTGATGAAAAATCCGGGTTCGAAACCCCCCCCCCCGGAATTTGTTTGCTCCTGTCCAGGCGCGTAGTGCATCGTACATGTAAACAGGAACGTAGAGAGGAATTCTGTGCCTCCTTGGTCCACTGCAGAAAGGGCAAGGAGTCTCCCTTCTGGGGTGCGGGCCCCAGAACCTCGGCAAAGTCTACGCAGGAGAACCTGTTGGTTGGGGTTCTGAACCCCCACTTGTGCTCGTCCGATATTTCAACTGGGATTACTGATGTAATATGTTAGACTAGCGAAGACGAGCACAAGGTTTATATGGCTAACTGGTTCTCGCGGACTGGGTTTGGGAATCCACTGGTCACGGTGTCTGCTTTTGAATGTTCAAAGTTCAGCTTATCCAATTGGCTTTGGTTTCAAAATGAGTAACTTATTTTCAGATCTGTTCTTTTCCCCATGTAGAGGGGGTAGTGCTCTCACAGGAGGAAGTCTTTAGAGCAGGGGTGTCCAACTGCAGTCCTGGAGCGGCTGAAGCCCTGTGTATCTTAGTTCTTTCCCTGTTCCATCGCAAATGATTCAGCTCAACAGCTGTGTGGTAATTAGCACAAGGAGTTGAACCAGGTGTGTTAAATGAGGGGAAACGCAAAAATGTGCAGGGCTCTGGCCCCCCCAGGACTGGAGACACCTGTGCTTTAGAACCACAGGGTGGATATAGACTGTGGTCCTATTGACACCCTCAAGAAACCCAGTGCACCAACAGCTATACACTGTGGTTCGGAGAGTCCGCATCAGCTCCAGGGCTGTTTGCTTGTCGGCAGCGCTGGGGAAATGCGACGGCTCTCCTTGCTGTCGTCGTTGCCACGCGCCGTCACTACGGTTAAGGCTCTCGCTGCTGATGATGTTCTTGTGCTGCCCCGTCAGGTTTCCAGCAGACCGTCAAAGTACCCTCCGTCACGCACGGCGGACATGGATACGCGTGTCACGTTATACCGAACGTCAACCGGTGTCGAAAAGTTAAATGGCATTGGGAGTCTGACGCGGGAGTTATTAAAAAAAGTTAACGAGGGAACCCTGAATATTTAAGGAGGTGATTTGGCTGCCCCAGTCAATGTGTTTGAAGTCCGATATGGTTGGTGTACATACCGAATCCCCAGTTAAAGTCATGTTCCGAGTTCCAGTTCACTTCTGCTGGATTGTGATCCTTGGCTGTTGGCGTTTCTGGACTGAGTTACTTATTTGAAGCAATAATGTATTGAGTAATGGGTAAACATTCCGGGGGAGGGGGGGCCGGGGGGGTTTGATGAATAGAGGATGTCTTGGCAAGAGGCCTTGGGGGGGATCATTCTTGATCTCGGTGCCCTTTGAGCTGGGAGTCCATCACTTTAACCTCCAAAAGAAAAGACTTTTGTTCTGTTTTTGGGCTTAAGGAGAGAACATCATGTATAAGTCATTGCTGCTAATTAATATGCTATTAATACGTTATTAATACATTGTCATAACCTACACTTGACCCGTAGGGCATCACAAAGGCTCCCCCGGACTCCTTTGTGTCCCGTCCCCCGACTTGTCCAGTGTGAAGTGTTGGATGTCTTGTGGTGGCCTCTTGCTGCCATTTCGGAACAGGGGAAGCCAGGTAACTGGATCAGGGGTGCCCAGAGAAGAAAAAAAAATTAATTAGTCCCAAATGAGTTTTCCGCTCACTGCACACAGCCACCGTGACCAGGCAGCGTCAGCCCCGGAATGTCACGTGTTGAGAACTCGACCTTCAGGAGGTCCAGACTCTTGCAGAACAAGGTGCTTTGGTTTCGATGAGGAAAATAATCTAGGAAATGGACGTGTTAGGTTTGAATCAGGAGGAAAGGTACAGGGTTGCCCCAATTGCAAAAATTATTAAATTAACAGGCGCGACAGAACCACAACAGGAAAAAAGTACCCTCCGTTCAAGACTGCTGTGTCGGATGCCGGGTGCAATTTGGTGTGCGAGCGGTAACCACAAGGTGGCAGCAGTAAAGGGCAAATAGCAGAACACTCAACATCTGTGTTCTGAGCTGTGATTGTACCGGGCTCTTCATTCGCATGGTAATTAAAGCAATTAAACAGATTATTACCGTTTTCCTAATGAGTCCTTTTCTTAGTGAATTAGGCAGGCTTTTATTAGAGGCAGCTTGGTGCCTACAGAGTGATCCAATTTTCAGTAGCACGGATTGGCGGATGAACCTCGCGTCTCTTCGCTCATTCAAACCCATTCACTTTGCCTGTACTAGTTCATTGGAACAGTACTGCAGAGTTAATTTACACTTGAGGCTTAAGAAAGCAAACAAACAAACCAGACAACCACGCAAAGGAAATAAAGGCACTTGAGTTAAAATGAACGAAGAGGAGGCTTTGGCGCGACCCTTCCTATTGTGACCTTGACAAAATTAGCTAATGTCATCACAACTTTGAACATTTTATTTCGTAATAACCGACTAAGAACGAATTTAAACCACATCGAAATATCCGTGGTGTTTAGAAAACTCTTGCCAATCACATAGTACCGTTTACACATCGTTAATAAGGATGGTATCTTTTTATTATTTTCGTGTATGTTCAAGAAACCCTCCAGCGATTCGGGACGCCTACTGGTACTATACCCCTAGTATTAAGGTCCTGTAAGCCGTGTTCCTTATAGGAGGCGTGCTTCTGTGCACCTCCTTGTCACACAGCTTTCATTATCAAGGTAACACCCAAGCGGTTCCACACACCCTTCTACCTAAAGAGGTGGAGGGAGGAGGAGGAGGAGGATTGGGGGGGAGAAAAACTGTTACGTTTAATAATTGATGTGCTGCATTTCAATCAATTTTACCACAGCGCGAGGCTAATTAAGGGTTCCGTCTGATTCCCTGGGGTAATTTACTGACTGCACGCTGAAAAAAGTGTATTCTCCTTTTTTTCCCTGACTACAATTCAAGGGAATTCTCTATTTCAGGAAGCGACTGTGGCTTTGGTTAGTCCCCCCTCCCCCCTTCTCGTCTCCCGAGGCTGAAGACTAAACGCAATTAATACAGCAGCTTTACTGGCTGCTAATTATTAAACGACAAAAAAGAGATTATTTTACACCAGACTAATTTAAAGTTCATAGATTATTGTTTTAATTAATTAAATAAGAAAGTACACTTTAAGCAGGACTAACGACATTTGCATACGAAGGTAATAATTAGTCACTGGAACGAGTCTCACCTAGTTGGAATAAAGGAGGAGGAGATTAATGAGCGCCGTTTTCAAAGCGAGCAACGTTTCTTCGAGTATTTAACAGTAAAATTAATAACTAAGAAGCTCAATTAAGGGCAGGGGGAGTTACTGATTCTTAAATATACAGAGTCACCTCCTCCCTGTACCAAAAACTAGACATGTCTAAAGCAACAGAATAGTTTAAGTGGACCTGTGGCTTTCTGCGCATTTTATAATATACAGTTCACTATACCGGCGATGGCAGATAACGGGGCGCTTTGGACACGCCAGTTACTGATCAGCAGTGGCTGTGGCGAATTTCACGTAGCTTAAATTGCTTTCAAATTGAAAATCGTCTTTTTCCGGGTAAACATTTGTTGGATGCCGCAATCACGATTTCTGCGTCTTTAGAAGGTAGTAACGACCTGCCGGGTGCGCAGATACTGACCCGCGCGGGGTTCCGGGTGCGTCTGTCCCCTATATCGCCCCCATGTTATCAGTGAAACTCGTCTGATTAACTCCTCCTTCAGCGTACAAGCTTTTCTTCGTGCAAAACACCGATTCTTTGCTATTCGTGCGTATTTCTCTCTTTTTGTGTGTGTTTCATTAATATAAAGGAAACGCCTTATTTGTTGTGCGGCGCTTTACCGCGATGTAAGCAGCGCTGACTGCGGGCAGGTGAGTTAATCTAATTAATAAGTGCGGATGAAAGCGGAGTCTCACATCTTCAAGTGAACATTTTGTTGGAGCAGCAGTCGCTGGAAAAAAAAACACGGAGAAGCGGAACGGCGACGATCCCCTTGGGGGAAATGAGAAAGGGTGGCCGGGCGGCGTTCTATTAAGCGTCACTCTCTGATGTTTTTCTGTTTGTTTGTTTAATTTTTTGGACGGGGGTTATTTATTTATTTTTATTTTTTTGTGCGAATAAATTGGAAAGGTCGCGCACGGGAGGGATAAATGAGAGATGAAAGAAAAGACGCGGTGGATGGAGAGGTGGCCGAGCCGGAGGCCTCAGGTGCTGGAGGGTCCTCCCATTACGCCGCGAGCGCCCAGCCCGCGGCCTCCATCAGCCCGGACACTGTTTTCTTTGCTTTGATGAAAATGTCTCCTTTGTGTATATTGCTTATTAAACAACGCCAACTACACGCCGCTAAAGCCAACGTTGCCTTTGCATCCGTCGTGCCTTTTTCCCCTCCAGTTGTAAATGTTCGTATGTTTCCCCAAACAAAAGGAATTCAGTAACAAAAAGCCAGTAATGCTAGTAGTACAAAAATTAGGTAATTATAAACTGTATTTACTATGCTGTAGCAAACTAGTGATTATATAAGATGGGGAAAAAGCTGCAGTACGTCAATGGTGAAAACAGAAGGCACTGATTGCCAGGGTGTGGTCACTGTTGGGGGCTCCCTGACTGGCCCCTACAGGGAGCCCCAGGGACTGTCGTGTTCCAGTAAGGCTTAGAAAGTGTCCAGGTGAAAGGAGACAGCAGGCCTCAAGCAACAGAAAGGTAGCCTTAATTCGGACGGTGCTGCAGTGGGGGGAGTGAGGATTCTCAGTGGATCTCTTCCCCCCCCCCATCTTAAATGTACCACAAGCCTTTAATGTTTACATGTGCCACCCCGTGTGGAGTGTTTTTGGCTGTGGTCAGCTGTATGCAACTTACTTTATTTTAGTCAGGGGGGAGGGGGGTCAGCCAGCTCTCCAGCATAGAGTAGGTTTAAAACACGGTGATGTTCCTTAAAAGCCAGGTTATAATGGGTTAATTTGGGGGGGCTGTGGGCACTGGCCTGGACACCACATCCTGCTGTTGGCAGGGGTGGGGCTCGGTGATGAAGGATGGGCGGCCTGTAATGGTGTGAGGCGTGTGGCCTGGGCCCTCTGGCGGTGTCGTCCTCCCAGGCGGACGCGAGCGTTATTGATGCACCTGCCTCAGGGGGGCCAGGGGGAGGGGGTGACGTCGGCTAATAGATGTGCGAGGTGAGGCTTGCTCTGTCATCAAACAAGGGCTTGTGAAAGATGGGCAGCACTGATACTATCAGTCATCTGTTGATCAAGATGTAATGCTACTGTATCCCTGCCAATGCCTTCTGCTGGAGCAGTCACACCCCTTCCTGTGTTTTCCTGGGGTGTTTGGTGCATCACCTGGTATGCCCCGCTCCATATAAGTTTCCCCAGGAGCCTGTCCCACCCGGGACCCTCCTGTCAGCTCCACCCATAGCTCCTACCTTAGTGGATCTCCACATGAGAACACCTATCCCATCAGATGGGCTGTGACCGTGGACTGGGAGAGCGGGGCTCAGGAATCGTTTGATCCGGCCCGAGCGAAGCCGGTGCTGGATCTCCTGCGTGGCCGGGCAGAGAGAGCCAGGGGTGTGGCTCAAATCATCCAGCGTGACGGAGCACTTCAGGCCGCCACGCCGTCCGCAGATGGAGATGCTGGGAGTGTGTAAACAGGCCCGGCCCGGCTCTCTCTGCGGGAATAACCCGCCTAACGAGTGAGCCGCAATGCATTTTTAAAGCACAGTTAACAACGGCTGCGGCCGTTACCATCCGGGCCAGAGGTGTGGCGCTGAGTGCGGGTCACGCCCACTGTGTGGCAGAGAGCTCGCCCTGCCTGCCAGTCCCCTCCCAGCTTCCCCCGCCCTCAGGCTCCACGTCGCTGAGGTTTGGGCCCCGTGGGCACAAGGACTGAAAAGGGAGCCCCAGGGTTAGTTTGCATCTGCAGGGACATCCTTCAGGGGGTTTTTGCCCATGTAATGTTATCCCCCTTTTAGGGCTGAAGCATCTCCCCAGGCCGACCTCACTGTCTGACCCCAGTGTAAACACCATGTCATGTTTAGCCTTTTTAAATAGCTTAGGCACTCATCAAAGTTTTATAGTGGGGTAAATATCATGGCTCTTCACTTATTTACATCCGTCAGGAGCGCAGAATCCATGTCCCCATGAAATATTCATCATCGTTTTAGCAAATGCATGTCTCTGTCGATACCCACCCTCTCTGTTTGTGGGCGGGGGGGGTGCTCAGCGTTAAGGTTTTATAGATGTGGGAAACGGGGAGCTTGCGGTGAGTTACATTAGCTGCCGGACTCGCTGCACCCCCCTCGCCAGATCCTGATCCCGGTGTAACGGCCGTAGATACCGTTCCCTCCTCTTTTGGGCAGAAGGCCGGGTGTGGCTCTTTGGGTGTTCTCCTTCCCATCCGTGTCTCTGGTCTGTTTTCCCAGCTTCTGTCAGGCATCCGAGCGAGCCGGCCTCCAAGCAGGCCAGCTGAACGCTCTTCCGCCCATCAAGATGCCGAACCCTTCGAATTCTCGTGCGGATTTCCACACACACACACACACACACACACACACACACACAGTGTACAGGGCGTCTAGCTTTTTAGCTCACTGCACGCAAATGGACTTGAGATTTCAGGGACTTGAAGAGAAGCAGACATTTCCCATCTTGTTTTTTTTGTTCTTGTCTCTCTTCTCCGGTGCTTCCTGACGTTTGCCATCACCCAGCCCACCAACAAAGAGATCTTTTGCATCTCCAAAGTGCTCATGCTTCCAGGCCCAAGCTGTCACCGAAAGCCCGTCTCCCTGCCGCTTAACCGGGCCGGACCCCGCCCCGACATGCTCCCCTTCAGGTTCCCTTCTTAAGACAGGCCCAGGTGTGAGGTGGGACTCTGTGAAAGCAACCTATTTAATTTTTAATTAGATTTCGAATTCGTCCCTCGCTCTCCGTTCGCCCTCTGTCTGCTATAGCCTTCCTCTTTACGGTCTCCTGTATTATTCCTTAACTAAACATTTGTCTGGTCTGCACTTGAGGGTTCCGCCTTTAAAGGTCTTTCTTTGGGATAGCATCGGGAGGCCACACAATGCGGGGGCCCACACGGTACCCCCGGAGGGCAACCAATGGTGGCGGGGGGGGGGGTTTAAACAGGAATGCCTTTATCTTCCAGGGTGGGGAACAGCTCCTGCTAGACCCATGTGTCTCGGGAAGCTTAGCGAAGCGTGTTTCTGTGTAAAGAATGAAACAAAGACTGAACGTAGTGAATATAACCTATAGCCTACCTTTTTTTATACAGCTGATACTCGGCTTTGCTAATGTTTAAGATCCTGGTTCGAACTGACATTACGGACCGTGGGTAAGGCGACGGTGCAGGTCCTGCTCTCAAATCTCCAACGGGCTGCCGAAGGAGGGGCCATGTCGAGGAGACTGTCCCGTTTATTAATAATTTTTATTTTTAAGGAAAAGGCCTCGTCGACAAGCAGCCTTGTGTTCAGTCCTGCCGACGCTTGGATCTTCCTCATTTCATTGACGGGGGGTCTTGCAGACCACTTGTGTCTGTGGTTCAAATCTTAGCGCTGTCACATTTCTGCGAACGTCACCCCTTCAAATCTCACGTTTATATATGTGCTGGTAAGCAGCAGAGGCCTTTAACCTAGAGAGTGTTACAGCTCATCCTGAAATGATGCCTTTCAAAGAAAGCTATTTGTCTGTTGACTTACACAGATGAGGCTCTTTGTCAACTTTAGAATGATGGCTATTTGCTGCTCTGGTCTTCACCGCGGTCACAGTCCCGTCACCATTCTGTCCCGACGGGTCGCTGGCTCTTGGCTTGGACTCTAATCCCCGACACGGTCAGCAGCTCTGATCCAAATGAACCAGCAGCCAGTCCACTCCTGCCTGGGTGGAGTTGTACCCATATGGGAATTTCACCATGACCACATGCGTGGGGTTGTTTTCGGGCCAAAGAAAGGAAGTATCGGGACCTCCCATCCCGCTTAGGGTACAGGCACCCCCGCCTCCCCGCAAGGTTGACATTAAATTGCTATTGTGGACTGAGGGCCATCCGAGCCCAAGGATGGAGACTGAAGAGGACCTTGGGCCCAGACAGGAGCTGTCCCCGCACCGCAAGAAGAAACTCCCTTTGATTAAGGATCCACTGTCTCCTGGTCAGTGGGCATCCGTCTGCTTCGTTTGTGTGTTCGGGAGCAGTTTCTGCTTTCATTGTGTACTAGACGAGTACAGGTACTGAGATGGAGCATTAAGTGAAGATTGTTACTGATTATTTTTCTCTCATTTGACCAGCATATGTGATCTATATTCTCTTGCTCAAAGCTGCGTGAAATGAATTCTTAAAGTGTTCTTTTTCAATTTTTCTTTTTATGTCTGTTACACTTTGTACAGAAAGACCCCCCCCCCCCCCCTTTTGATCTGCGGAGACTGATTATCTGAAAGACAGGACATTGTGCTGACTATATATAACCAAGTATCAACACTCTTGAACCTCTCCCTGAAATTAAATGGGAAGATAATTACAATGTTGTATTAAGCTTTTATGATCTTTACATGTAATTTCCATCCAGAAGCACTTTGCTGCTTAAATGGAGAGACTCATTAAAACTCTTTATAACCAACATCTTAAACGCTTGTCAATAATCCTTGGATATTTGTGTCTGTTAAAAGGTTTTTTTTAGGGGAATGAAAGGTTTTTATTTTCAGAAGCAAGTGAGATGTGTGTATTTGTGTTTCTCTTTATATATTGTTTTTGTGTGTATGTGTCCGATTGCGGTATGATCTGAGTTGTAAAATGGTTGACAGACATGCAGTGTCTGAGGGCACAGATTAGCGAAAGACTTCTGACAAAGGTAATACCTTCAGCCTTTAAGGTGTGATGGACGCAGGATGGGGAGAGTGGACTGTGCTACTGGGAAACAGCCCACATTGGCGCAGAGGTGCATTCTGGGACATAGCGGTTACTGCAATGCCCCATAATAAGGACAAACAGGGTTTACGTGGCAAAGAAGCTTGTTTCTGAGAGGAAATCCGAATGATCTTTTTGTCTGAGAGTCCACCAGTTCTGCTCTACCAGGGATTTACTTGTGTTTCCAACAGCCTTAGGACTATACTATAATGATGCCTTCAAAAATAAACATTTAGAATTATCACCACGTTGTGCATATATTGATAGCAAATGAGAGCGAGTCCATTAACATTTGAATAGAGACAAGGTGACATCCCTCCCCCATCTTGCCGCGAACGACTCGTCTGTTCCATGGCGGGAGCCGTGAGAGTAACGGCTGAGCGGAGGACCGGGCCGAGCATGACTTTGTCTGCGAGTTTCTCGAAGGTAATGGGGAGATGTCGGCACAGTGCTTGCTGCCCAGGGTGAAATTATGATAATAAGGGAAAGAAAAGCTATTACGATCGGCTGGCTTTCATTATGCAAATGATATTAAGACAGGCCGCACAGATAGCCCATGGCTACCGGCTAATCTCCATGCAGTGATTACAATGTGTCAGACTTAGTCATTTTGATTATGACATGTTAATTACACGCCACGCTCACACCTGCATGGTTGATAGGTGCACTCTAAAAACCAAAAAACTGAGGAAGGGGGAAAAGGATCCACAATACTTTTTAAAGCTTTGAGTATGAAAAGTTTCATTCGGAGATTAATTAGCCGCTGGTCGCTAACGCCGGAGACTGTGTCGTCCTCGGCTGTGGGACCTGTCATGCGTGGGACTCCGCTGCCAGGCTTGCGAAGCTAAAATATGCAAACTTTACTACAGATTTCCTCCTGTCTGTTTTCCCTCTGAAATTGGTTGACCTACCACTGACTCTGATACATGCCCCACCTTGGCTTTTCCACTGCTAATTCGCTTATGTTAAAATCTCTGTAAAAACGTTTTTTTTTTTTTCCTTTTCCCGAGGCCGCAGAATGGAAGCAGCCTGAGCCCCCACTGAAGCTGAAACATCTTTATGATTTATGAATATGTAATTACGGCCTCACGTCCTGAAGTTGATTTGTGAAATGTGCGCAGGCAGTAAATGGGTATCTTCTTCTGGGGCCTTTGCAGACCGTGTGTGTCAAACAGATGTTGGTCCGCCGTCATTTCTGTTCGCTTAATGTTTAAACACTCCCGACTGCACATCTGGGCCTGCTTAATACGGCGAACAAACAAACGAGCGACGGGGTTTGGAAATGCATGATAATTGCCTGAGAAGGTGAATCTGGCACCGAGGGCTTCGTTCCAATGTTGTCACTGGCTTCCCTTTCTTCCCTAATGGTGTTGTAATCACTGCTGTGGGGAGGGAGCCTGGGAGTTTTCATAGGCGTTCGCAGGGGGTCCAAAGGGCCCTGCGAGTGGGTGGGGCAATCTGACATCATGGGCCATTAGCGCCGGCTGGCTCGGAGATGCTCGGCGAGGCAGCCGGCTTCCCCCTTTTTTTTTTATCAGTCTGCTGCTATTTACTCGCCGCTGGATTTAAAGTCCGCAGTGAGCCATTTGGGTTATGTAATCCGAGACGGGCCTTGCCGGCTACGCCCCGTGTTTGCCGCCGGCCAGTTAGGGACGGCCAGCTGCGTCGCGGCCCAGAGCAGCGCTGGACGCCGCGGAACGTCTCTGTTTACGTGTTTTATACCGCAAACTCCCTCGAGGTTCATAAATATTGATCGAGCTAGAAAATGGAGGGAGTCTTTGTAGTGGCTCCAGTCTGGGGAATACAGTCAATTTCTCTAACTAGCTGAAGACCATGCAAGATGAGATTTGCGCTGCAAAATTGTTTCTCGCTTGTTTTTCTGTCCCACCCACACTGTTTTATTTCTCACCATCCTGCAAATGCAAAAATCTCACACACACATGCACACACACACACGCACACGCATGCTCCTATGTGACGTTTGCAGCTGCCTGCCCAAGGTTTGTGTACCATTCCACCACATGAACTGGCACGCCTCTCCTACTGCTCATCGTTGGATCAGTTTGCGGCTCTTCTGAGCAGCACGCGTCGCCCCATTTTTTTTTTACGACTCCGCCACTAACAACACTTCCTGGTAACCGTGAGTCTCAGCTCCACGCGGAATCAGATTTTAATTGAAACCCTGATGAGAAAGTGGGGCTGAGTGCATTTTTCCCAGCGCAGAATTATGAATGTCTTTTTTTCCCCCCTTGTCCGCTGTAGAGACATTGTTTTAGCTTGGCTAATGTGTAGGGAACCCCCCCCCCCCACCCCATTGCTTGGTGGGGATAAT
>JAODUD010000117.1:21350108-21362002 GCA_026784285.1 Stomatorhinus walkeri
CCCATTGCTGGGTGGGGATAATTTCAAAGGACAGCTCGCCAGTGCCCCAAAACACCCTGTCAGGTCTGCTTTATGAAAATAGCTTTTGCCCAAATTGGCCCCCTTCATAACCAAACGAGGTGATTGTCTGAGCAGAAGAACAAAACCAAAACAAGTTATTCAGCACTTGTCACCTCTCCTTAATAAATAAGATTCTCTTTTTGCGTGGGACGCCGCTGTCGTCCAGGCTGTCCAGGGCCGGCTAGTGGGCCGCACTCCGTAGATTAAACATCTTGTCTGGCCAGGCAGGACCTAATGAAAAGCTATAGAGATTCACCGCTTTTTAATGAAAGAGACATTGCTCTTTACTGGTCCCAATTTATAGAGCCAATTCTCCTTGTCTGTCAGGCAGGGAGCTGGCCCAGCCCCCCCCCAATTGTCTTGTGTTACTTTGTCAGGGGTGTGTGACGGGCTTGGTCTCTGATTGGCTGAGTGAGATGGGTGAGCCATGCAGGCAGCGAATTGTGTAAAAATTAATTACTCTGCCTCCACCCCCAGCTGGTAATAGCCCAGTTTACATATGTTTAATAACAGGACAGGGTGGCCCTGCATGTTTACAGACACTCCGTCAGCTTGTGTGATCTGTACGCCAGCGAGTCACCCGCCCTGCTTCCCTCAGCCCATTTAGTGGCTTTAATGAACTTCCGTTGAGACTGGAGTGGATGCTCCCTGTGGACGGGGCCACTTCCTGCCTGTGACAGGGATCGGTGGGTTCACATTCACACGGATGTATTTCAGGCTTCCATAAGATCCGTTAAGGAATTTATATCTGGGATGGGGGTGGGGGGGGGGTTTCTCTCGCTTCCTGACATAATTCCCCACCCTGTGAAACATGAGTGCTATGTTGGATGGAGTGAATTTTGCTGCCAGCCGCCTCTGTTGTTGGTCTGAGTGCTCGCCACCCGCCTGTCATTCTCACTGCACCGTTCCCTGTTCCGGCAGCCGGCATCGAGGCAGGACAGACCAGACCGGTGCCGAACAGAAAAGCCCCCACTTCCGTCAAACTGGCCTTGAGCGGCCGTCTGCCCCTGTAAACTGGGACTTAGCAATAGGCCACGTCTTTTAATGAAAAAGTGAATTAAACCCACCCATTAGCCTTAACTATTCTGTTATAATTTTGCATATTTCACTGGGGATTTTAATCTATTTAAATCTTTTAACAAAACTGTATATTCAGGTTAAGGATCTGTTTTTTTTTTTGTCTTTATTTAATTTTAATTCAACTTTTTCCTCACTTTTTGACATTACTGTTTTTTTTTTTTATTAGCCGTGTCCAAGGACTGGTGTCTTAGTAATTGTTTTTCTGCCTTCTGTGGTGGGGCGCCGGGGTGGGGCTGTTTCAGGCATTTATCAAACTGTTTTTCTACATTCTACTTGGGTTTCAATTGCAAGGTCTCACTTGTTCACACTTCTCTTGAAAGGCCAGAGTTTAATAATGCACCCAAGCCTGGCAAGTGTGAGGGCCTGAAATCTGAAGACGATGGAGGAAGACACCAGACAGAATGGGACCTTATTCCCAGTCTGCGCCCGCGATAAAATTAAATTCCCTCAGCGTTTATCAGCAGTGATTCTGTCTCTAAATGAAATATGTTATTTTATCTCCCTTTGGAAATGTTTAAAGGCGATGATAATGTCCTACAACAGAAACAAGGCGAGGTGTTTTAATGGCACCCCTCTGGTAGGCACTGGGGCCTGATCTCGACTTTATTGTGTGAAGATAGTAATTATACGTGCTGGCGGTTTTAGAGGGAAGGCCCGCCTGCCAAGTCAAGGACGTGCCATTCTTCATGAATATCCTCACAGGCACAGCAGAGCCAAAAAAAAGCCATTTCTGCCCCTTGAATCCGTGAAAATGTGGACGGCCGTGACTCTTGGCCCAATGAGGGGGGAGTGCATCTACAGATGGGGGGGAGAGACGAATGATATTGATTTTGCCGTCACCGTCATTCCATTTTCTGTGAGGATGGAGGAAGGACCTGGCTTTCGACCCTGTTGGATAGCTGGTCCTCACAGCGACCTGCCCTAAGGATAGACTCACACTGGTTTCCTGTTTATCGTGTGTTAATATGCACCATCATTCAGCAGTCTAGCGGCCTGTAGTCTGTTTGTGTGTGCCTGTGGCCTGTGCATGCTCAGGGCCTGTTGTTGTGTTTGCATACACCTGCGCAGGCCTCCGTGCCAATAGTCATGTTTGCATGCACCTGTGCCTGCCTCCGGGCCTGTAGCCATGTCTGCATACACCTGCGCAGGCCTCTGGGCCTGTACTCACATCTGCATACACCAGCGCAGGCCTCTGGGCCTGTAGTCACCTCTGCATGCACCTGCGCAGCCCTCCGACCCTGTAGTCACGTCTGCATGCACCTGCGTAGCCCTCCGGCCCTGTAGTCACGTCTGCATACACCTGCGCAGGCTTTTGGACCTGTAGTCACCTCTGCATGCACCTGCGCAGCCCTCCGACCCTGTAGTCACATCTGCATGCACCTGCGTAGCCCTCCAGCCCTGTAGTCACGTCTGCATACACCTGCGCAGGCTTTTGGACCTGTAGTCACATCTGTGTGTGCCTGCGTAGGCATGACTGCGAGGCAGGACCCTGACCCTTTCAGGCTCAGTGAGGGATGAGCCAACCTGCTGACGCACCTCCTTCGAGCTGCCCTGTAACCTGATAGACACTCTGCCCCCCCAATCTCTTTATTTATTTATTCATCTCAAAGTGAGGCCAGCTCCATGTTCGAGTTACACGCAGCACTGCCCCTCTCTCTTTCCGCTCTCTGGATGATGGGGGGCTCCCTCCCTCCTTTCGCAGGGTCCCCAGGTCAGCCTTTACTCCTCAAGCTGAGGCAACTTGGAGCTGGACAGAGGACGGGAAGGAGAGACGCAAAGAGGGCTGCATGTCTGGAGTGTAATTACAGTGCCTCTGTTATCCGAGTGCCGCCTCGTGCCTCCATAAATTTACCATTAGCTGCTGCGCCAAATGACAAAGGGTTTCAGCGAGCGAGCAGAGGTCTGTTAAGTGGGTCAGGCCAGAGCAGGGCAGAAAGGGAACTGCCCATACCTTTGGGCCTGTAGTGTGGGGTGGGGCGGAGCTGGGGAGGAGTCAGGAGGGGTGTGGCGGAGCTGGGGAGGAGTCAGGAGGGGTGGGGCAGAGCTGGGGAGGAGTCAGGAGGGGCGGGGCGGAGCTGTGGTGGAGTCAGGAAGAAGGATCATGTGGTTATTTGACTGATTGGGGTTATGTCTCTATATATTAGGCCTGGGAAACAAAAATTAACTAAACACAGTTTTCTGTGATTAATCGCAATTAAAGTGACCTAATACCAAACTTATAATCATAAATATTTATACGTTGAATCCCCAAATTAATGTAGAATTAACACAAAGTGGAGTGCATGGGTCATTGTCACAAACTCATTACCATAACATAATAATTTTCTCTCATTTTAAAAATGAGTTTGAAGACAGACTTAATTTACACAATTTCATTGTCTAAACTGTCAATTTTGTAGTTAATCTGTTTTGTGATGTTACTATTTATTTCTGTAATAAATAAAAATGTTTCATCAAATACAGGGCAAGAGTGATGAGAAAAAATTACAAAACTAACAAAACAATTAGCAAAAATATATCTTCTTATATTTTTATTGTGTATTACACACAATACAGTTGAAATATTGGTGCCACTTTACAATAAGGGTACCCATATAAAGGGTTTATAAATGGTTTATAATCTGGTTATTAATTAGGTTGTAACACTTTGTAAATTATTAATAGACAAATTTAAACATGTTATAACACTGTTATCTTTTTATTAACGAGTTACTAACAAGTGGCAAAGGGGAGCCTTAGTGTAAAGTGGTACCGGAATATTTACAAAGTTTGTCTTTTTATGTTACTGATTTGCGGCAATGTATTTGGGGAAAATGGTTACAAAATAATCAATTAAGAACAACAAATGACAATTTTATACACTTAAAAAGTTAAGGTAATGTTAATTGCTATGCAAAAGGCACTGTTTTTTTCCCTAATTCTCAAGAGAATTACCCATATTCTAATATTTGTTGAATGGTTTAAACTTTAAACTTGAATGGAACTTAGGATGTAGAGGTTCACTTAAAATTAAAGCAAAGACAAGCTGAATGACCATGCTTTCAAAAAGACTTGATGAACAGATGGCAATAAGAAAAAAGACAGCATACTATTACAATTAGGGATGTTTATTATTTTTTGATCACTCACCTTATTAATGGTGATTATTAATGGTGATTAATGGCATATTTCACATGTACATATAATCGCACATACTAAACAGGCGGATCAAAACGCTGTTTAATCCCAAGCGTGTGATCAGTCTAGCTGAGTGGCTGAGCTTCTGTTGTTCCTAAACACTTTCACTTTGCAATAATACCACGTACAGTTCACTGTGGATTATCTAGCAGGGAGGAAATTTCACAAACTGACTCACTGCAAAGGTGGCATCCTATGACAGCACCACGCTTGGATTCACTGAGCTCTTCAGATCAACCCATTCTTTCACAAATGCTTTTGAACTTAACCACATGGCTACGTTCTTAATTGCATACAGCTGTGGCAATGAGTCTGAATGAAACACCTGAATTCAGTAATTAAGAGGTGTGTCCCGATACTTTTGTCCATACTGTGTGTGTGTGTGTATATATATATATAAAATCTGTGTGCATATAATGTTTGCGCTATGTATATACAGGCTATGCAGCAAGCACTCTGATTGGATGTGGTTGGTCATGTGGTATAGGTGAGCACCTGTAGGCTTTCAAGTGGGGATGCTGATCACTTTCACGGTGAGACACGTCACTACTGACACTGGGTCACCCTGACATGAAGCAATTAACCTAACAGCGACAGCGCCTTGCTGGAGCTCGTGGGGGGGGCAGGTTAATTGGCAGCATGGCTTTCACTGCTCTGATCGTTGGGGGTGGCACCTGCTATTAAACACCGTCCTTCAGGGAGGAACTCTGGCCGTTTGGGTGCCATGCTGTCCGTTTTCCCAGGATGCTTTTAGAGTGTGTCGCAGTTTTCCCTCTGGGTGTTGACGTTGCTGCTTCTTTCAGGTCATGGAGGAACAGGATGGTCCATTTCAAAGTTCTCTCTGTTAAAAAAGCGAGCGGACCCCTGTTTTACTGTTACTGTCCTGAGCCGAGTCCTGACAGTGATACCGAGACGGTGAGATTGCAGTGTGATTTAAAATGCCAGTGTAGTTTTCTGGGCCGTCCATCTCTGTGCCTGTGTAAAAATGGCACTGGGCGTTTGTTGAGGCAGACCCGTGTGCCGGCAGTGGTGATGTTCAGTCGTCGAGCTTGCCGTGTTTAAGCGCGTGAGGGCAGGTAGCTGAGGGCGGTTTGACGGCACGGGATTGTTGTTCACTGACAGATTTTCTCATTATTACGTACAGATGTTGTCTTACACGTACGGGAAACACCGAGGGCCGAGTCTGGGGGTGAGTCAGGCTGCTCGGCCCGGAGCCAACCTCCACCCCCCCGTCGGCAGGCCGACCCGCTGTTTCCCATTAGACTGCAGGGCCAAACAGATGAAAAATCACATGAAATTTGATTGTCTTTCGAATCTTTTTTGCTGAGAAGCTGCAGGGCTTTGGGGGTGGATGTCAGGGTGGGTGGGGGTTATCTCGGTAAGGCCGGGTGAGCAGCCTCTCATTCTGTGCAATGCCTGTGCCAGGTCTGTGTGTCACTGCAGGCAATGGGCAGAGAATCCCAGGATGACTGGCCTCACTCACACCCACAACAGATCCCGGTGTCTGCGTTTATGGTTGGTACTCTGGTAGTCCCTCTGGTAGTCCCTGAGCCTCAGGTAGGGACAGCCTCTTGGGGAGGGGGGGGTGATTGTTTGTGAGAATGAGACACTCCTCGCTGCCAGACAGGCACACTGTTTGCTTCGTTTGCCCCTGCAAACGTGGCGGGGGGGGGGGGGGCAGAGCGACAGGCGGTCTCACCCAGGGCGCTATGAGGGGAAGCCCTGTGCCCTCTTTGATGTGCTAGTCTGGAGAAGCACCATACAAACCTATTCTGGCAGCTTGTTAGCCTGCCTTTGCTAAAAGCTGGGATGTTTTATAATAGGAAAAGAATGCATGCAGAGTGCAGAGCAGAAGCAGCAAGGAATGCGTGCAGAGTGCAGAGCAGAAGCAGCAAGGAATGCGTGCAGTGTGCAGTGCAGAAGCAGCAAGGAATGCGTGCAGTGTGCAGTGCAGAAGCAGCAAGGAATGCGTGCAGTGTGCAGTGCAGAAGCAGCAAGGAATGCATGCAGTGTGCAGAGTAGAAGCAGCACAGAATGCGTGCAGTGTGCAGAGCAGAAGCAGCAAAGAATGCGTGCAGTGTGCAGTGCAGAAGCAGTGCACATATATATCCCATCAGGTTAATGTCTTTATGTCACGCAGACACTGTAAGCAGCAGACCAGTCCATTTCACTCAGGGCAGCTTAGGGCACACCACCCGCCCGCCCACCCCCCCCACCCCGGACTCGAGACGTTCTGTGGACATGGCTGTCTCTGACAGCCACAAGACGGATCACCCCCACATCCTGAGTCACCCGCCACCTCCCACACGATAAACAGGGAGTCATTACACTCAATTTTCTGACAACGTGGCAGCAAATTACAATAAGAGGCCTCGCGGGTCGGCTCCGCCAGCGGGATTAGCATGGGGGGGGGGCTTCCCTGCTAATAGACTGTAATGTTAGAAAACATTCAAGTTAATACGCCGTTAAATAAGAATATTGTTTTCACTTGGTAATAAAGCTATAGGCGTCGAGGCCGTTAAAATAATAGTCGTGGACCTTTAATATCACATCATGGGCAGCTGGTGGAGATTCATCAACCCAGGCCGATTTAATTGAATCAGGATCATTCTGCTGCAATGTAAGGCATCCAGAGAAGAGCAGAGACTATTAAAACCGAGGCGTCACAGCCACGTAAGGAGAGAAATGCGGCGACGTTTGCTCCGATCGGACTGGAACTGGCAAACGAGGGCGGGGTGATTAACTGCGGTGGGTGACGGGTGCGACTCAGGCAGGCCTGGTAACCGAGCCCCACCACCCCAGAACCCATCCTGCTCAGTGGGCTTGAACCAGCTCATGTCAGCAGTGTAATAAAATCGCAGCAAACAGTCTCAGAGTAATTAAATGCCTGATGCGCTGAAGAAGCCTTGGTGAAGATAGAGTAAATTGCCCATTCATTACGGAGGCGGCAGGGTAGGAGAATTCCAAATAGATCACAGGGCCCCCAGTAATTCAATCTAAGCTTGTACTTACAGAAAACAACGAGATAATGAACTGTAGAATTACAAGGCACACGTTGCATCTGGGGGGGCAAATAGTGTGTGTGTATGTGTGTGTGTTGGGGGGGTGGTGGTTTGGGTGGTGGCGGCTGCATTCGGGCAGTGGGACACACGTGCAATGCTAATGTTGTCACCCGAGCTGAGAAAATATTCAGGCAGACGTTCACGCAACGTAATCATGGTTCGCCGTGGATAAAAGGCCTCTAGGGAAACGGGGGGGGAGTTGGCGGGGAGGGGGTGGAGTGGAGAATAGAAAAAATGTAATTTATAGGCATCTCAGAAATAGAATTTATCATAGGATCCGCTCTATGCTGCTCAATTGATATGTAGTTGATTTCAAACGGCACCCCCCCTGGGGGCCCTTTCAGATTTTACGCTTGGATCTATCTGCTTAACTCCCCATTTACCAAAACAGCACAAACAACTTACTCTGGGTCTTCACGGGGAGGGGGTTCTGAGAGTGTGTGGGGGTGGGGGGAGTCACCCCTGGAGGTTCATTCAGTTATAAGGGAGAGGACAGAGGTATACCTGCAGGAACTGGCCTGCTGCCCGGCCCTGACTGAGCATGCCCAGTCTGGCTGCTGCTTCACCTGAAGGCCTCACAGATTCGCCCGACGTGATTTTCGACCCTCTAGTGTCATATGACCAACGCTGATTCAGCTCTGCAAAAGAAGATATTTCCCGTCAAACCAGTTTGATTTAAACGGACTCCACGCCATCACACACCACCGATGCTTAATTCTGCATTTTAAGCGTCACTGGCGTGTGATTCCTCTGTTTTCGTTGCCCCTTTCATTCTGTCGGATGAGTGCCATCCATCCTCCCCAGTTTGTCTGGATTGACAGGCTAATTACTCACGCTTTAATACGAATTACAATCCTGTGTCCTTTTTCTCTTGACAAAGGAAGTGACCTCGCACTGACCATCGATTTCTTCCACCGGGGCTGTCACCATACGCTGTGACAGTTCAGGGCAGGGTTCACCGGAGGCGGGTGGGTGTGGTGACCCCAGTTACTATCCGGCAGGCGAGACCCCTGGATAGCAGGGCCCCGCGACAGCAGCGCATTTAAACTGCGTTTAATGCGGAAGGTGTCGATACGCTGATCCAGCCCTAAGTGAGGCTGAGTGAGAGAGCTATCTCATTAGTGTAGTTAACGAGAAGAGTCGCAGCCCAGCCACTGCTTACAGCTAATGCTCAGGGTAATTATCTAATCGGCATGGCGTACCTTTTAAAACCAAAATCTGCATGTGCATGGCAAAAGAAAACAGTGTCACATTCAGCCAGTGTGTGAGGCTGAATATTGTATATTTCGATGCGCGAATTTAGCGTTTCTGTCATGTGAAAAGTCTCTAGTTTATTTTGTGATGCCCCAGCGTATCGCGGGTCTCACGCCTAACCTGTCTCCCGGCCAGCAGGCTTCTCACTGGCCTCATTTGCCCAATCATAAGCATTGTCGCCCCCCCCCCCCTTTTTCTTTCATGTGGGTTAAACCGATTTATATGAGGAGGATGAGAGCATGAATTACTTTCTCCTAATTACCCCCCAGCGCCTCCTTCTGGAACATGTCAGACCTTCCCCTGAAACTGGCCTTTTTTCCGCAGATTTCCTGCATTTCCATTTATATGGGTTAGAATGTGTTACAGGAGAGAGACAGTGAATTAACTGATGCCGTAGTCGAGCCCGTGTCTGAGATGAATCATCCCAGTGCAAATCAGGGGGCTGTACTGTACTCCTCGTGCCGTAATTCCCCATGAACAATTGCAAATATATTAGGCCCTGTGTGGATGCACGGTGCAATTTGTCCTGACCGCGTCTATTTGTTTAACACCTTTAACACAAGTTCATGCTGATTAAAAATGACTTTCCTCACTGGGGTGAGATAGTCTTAACCGTCGTGTTTCCCCCTTCCCCCCTGATTTGTCACCTTGGCCCCCCCCTCGATAGATGGAGCATTACCAAGTCGAGATGGATCGTCAGTGAATCTGCGGAAGCCTGTGGAGCATATGGTGGCCCCCAGCTCTGGGTGAAAACATTTGTTACAGGGAAGGATCCCCGAGGTAATTTGCAAATCTCCTGAAATCCTGAACAAGCTTTGATTTAACAGAGACTGAAGATGGCTTTTATTTACTCTCCATTGTTGGCAAAATGACTTGTTATTTGGAGAGTTTATCAGTTTACACGGAGGCGTGGAGTGGCCCTGATCTGGGGACGGTCCCCCCGTTCGCTCCAGTTTGTTCCCTCTCGCTGTAATCGGGCCGCTTGCGTGGAAACATGCGCCAGATAGATGTGAAAATCAATGCCGCTGGGCACAGAACACATTCGGCGATTCGGTCCAAAATAAGCTGCGGATCTAGAATGTTTTACGCGCCTGTGAAGGCAGGGCCAGCCGCCGGCCCCCCAGAGATGCCCCTCGCTGCTGTAAGTGGGCTTGTCACAGAGTGTAACTGATTGTATTTAGCCCTCGATTGGAGACGGCACATTACAGCATCCATCTTTTGCTGAAAGTCTGACGGGAATGAGAATTCACTTCATAAGGAAACACAAACCCATTCTAATTTAGTATTACGCTTGTCCTGAGAATGGCGGCGGGGGAGGTGTGTGTGTGGGGGGGCATGCAGGATTTAGGGGGGAGCGAGCTGGGATGCAGACGCAGGCGGCCTCGTGGCCGACACCATAAATAGGCTGGCTGGTGCTCAGCTCCTGTGTCTGCTCTCCCCTCCAAACAGGCTCGTGCAGACACCAAGCCCTGCCCCTTGAGGGCTTCACTCCTGTATGTTTGTAATGCATCCTAATTAGTGCCTAATTAACACCTGAGATTGCAAGCAGGGTGTTGTACATACAGATAACTTTGAAGAAGGTAATTAGGGGCTTAGCTTGAGCAATGACTCACGTTTGGCTGCTCTTGAGGAGCAAAAGTGGGAGTGAATCAGGCTATTTGTCCTTTGTGACTTTTGCCCCGGGTACGGCGAAGCCCCGTGACTGGATGAGGCAGTTCCGAGTCCTTCCCAGCCCCGAAACGAACCGACGGCGCCAGGAAAGTTTCTGCAGGTGTTAGCAGTTTGGCCCTGATGGATGCAGTGTCAGAAGTTACTTGATTAAACAGTGTTTCACACAGCGAAGATTCCTACTTAAAAGTCTCTAGTCCCATAATTATTTATTGATGTCTTTTTCAATCTACATCTGCTTGGAGAACGGGCTCGGCTCGGCCTCAGGGACCTTGTTTTTCATGCACACTTCTTTAAGACCTCCCCCCCCCCCTTTAATAGGAATGAAACCAGGGGGTGGCCAGCGATGGGTGTGGAGCTAAAAAGGCCCCCATGTCCAGATGATTTTGCTGTGAACCTCAGTCCAGAAGATGTGGAGGATCAGGGGTAAAATCAAAGGGAAGCTTTTATAAAATCTCGCCGGTAGAGAGTCGAGGCGTGAAAGTCCTGACGCCGGGTTCCACATCGCCGGGTTCCACATCGCCGTCGCCCTACTTTTTTACCTCTTTTGGGCCATGAAGGTGCCGTATTTTTTCTCTGTCCTCATTCTGGCGTCTCGCTCAGTGAAAAATGGGACCTTGTGAGACGTCTGCAAGCCGTAGAGTCCGAGACTCGTACCGAGAACCGGCAGACGTGGGGTCGCACGTGGGAATGGGGAGGCATATCTTCCAAGCGGTTAAGGTGCCAACCATGCCTGCCTATAGGACATCACATGCCTGATAATGTAATCTCCCATAATTCCTCTGTTGACCTCTGGTTACCAGCTTTATGTATGGGCCAGAGCTGACGGCCAGGATGAAGCTCCAGCTGCATCATTCTGGGAGACCCTGAGAACTTTGTGGGACGTTAAGGTGAGCACTGGGGAAGAGCACCATGTGATGCCCAAGTGATGCCATTGGGGCACCAATGCGACATCTACAAAATTCAATTCAATTCAATTTTATTTATATAGTACTTTTAACAATAGTCATTGTCACAAAGCACATATAACCAGCCCAAACCCCCACCAAGCAAGCCTGAGGCAACAGTGGCAAGGAAAAACTACCTCTAGCAGGAAGGAACCTTGAGAAGAACTTAGACTTGGAAAGGGACCCCATCCTCCTCTGGGCGACCGGGGAGCATGAAATTGTATTGGCATTAATGCATGTGACACCCATGTGACACATGACGCGTATGTGACACCAATGTGGCACCCATGTGACACCCATGTGACATCCACATGATGCCCATGTGACGATCATGTGACACTAATGTGGCACCCATGTGGCACCCTTGTGTCATCCACATGACGCGTATATGACGCTCATGTGACACTAATGTGGCACCCATGTGACATCCACATGAGGCCCATGTGACGCCCATGTGACCCCCAGGCACACACTGTTGCTCTGGGTCCTAGTGCACTTCAGCCCCTGCAAACAGCCAGTTTAGCACTGAGCAATTCCCCTGCCTGTCCTGCTGTAGAGCCAGAACTCCTGTCAAAACTACTGCTCTCATTTGTCATTTCCAAGAGGGGACACCAGATAAGCCCACCCACCCCCCCCCCCACCCCAC
>JAODUD010000117.1:21374499-21386951 GCA_026784285.1 Stomatorhinus walkeri
GGAGGGCCGGGGGGGCGGGGTTATTGATAGGGCCTCCAGTAAGCCCACATCTCTTGATATTGAAATGATTCCCGGGGAGATAAATCACATTTCGATTTGTTTGTAATTGCGGGCGATCGATTGGGGTGCAGAGATGGATGGTCCCTTGGGTTCCTTCGGCTGGGAGCGGGACGTCCCAGTGATGGGCGGGAGCCTGTTCAGAGCATCCCACCCAATTATGCCCCCATTGCCCGAGTAAATAAGACAGTGGGTTCGGGTGTGAGCAGGTGGGAGTGATAAAAAACATACCGGCACATTTTGAAGTGGAGAGGAGTCTGTTGAAAAGGTGTCTTGGGGACAAGGGTGAGAATTAGCCGGGTGAAGCAGGGCTTCATCAGGCGGGGTGAAGCACCAGAAAGTGAGATCAACACCTGTGACTTGGACCATGAGGTTGAGGAACTCTGACAGACTAGAAATATTCTTCACCTTTTTAAAGTGATAACTGTCAGTTAACGGTAAGGTTCCTAATAATAACAAAATGCAACAGCCACTGTTTATCACATTTAGATATTTGTATAAATTGACCACATTTGCTTATTTTTTCTTTTTTCTTTCGTTATCATTTATATGTCCCAGTAACTGAAATAAGTTGCGGGCTGTAGAACAGCTCAGCCCTGCTTCTCCTACCAGCCGCTTCAGAGTCTGTACTCTGATAAACTATATCCATTTTAATTAGCGGTTCATTACCTTGGAGGGTATTATTAATACTAATAAAAGAACAGCCTGCTTGTTCCCATTCAGAACATTTCATACAGAAGCCCCAGGATGTCGATACAGTTATAGGTACAGTCATGGGGAGTATGGATTATTCAGTATGGATTATTCAGTATGGATTATTTGTATGGATTATTCAGTATGAACAAGGCTTAATCAGCTTTTAATATGTAAGATGACGATCGTAAATATAGTCATGGATTTTTTTTTTTGCCAATCTACATGCAAAATTTATTTACGTTTCGAATAAAATCAAACAGATAAAGATGTACCGTTGATCCCGACAAGTTCATTCTGACAGGGCCTAAAGAATATTTTACCCTAAAAATGGACACGAAATAATAATCCGGTCGCGTGCTCAGTGCAGCGCCTTCCTTTATTAGGCGACACAGTCAATTAGCAGCATTAAGATTAAGCTTTTTATTCTGTACTGAGTATCTGTCTGAGTATTTAAGAGGCATTTGGCTAATTCACATCACATAAAGAGTCACTCTAGAAATGGTGCATAAACACAAGAACTGGCCATAGCCTCATGTTTTCATCATTTAGCAAAGTCAGTCAACAAATCAAACCTCGGTTTAATATGAATTTTCACAGCAGTTTTATTTTGGCTTGCAATAGCCTATAAAGATCGAATCTGCAATAAGGTAATAGAGAAATTTAGATCATTTTAATTATGCGGCTTATTTAAAAGGAAAACACTTTGTTGTGTAAAGTTCTAGCTTTTGGTCTGATTGCCCGGCCTGTCGAAGCGGTTTGTGTTTTTCCAGGAGTGGTGAGAGACTGCATGGTCCCCCACAGCCTCCGGGTCAGCCCGGGTCCTTCAGCACCTTCTCTGTTTAGTGCACTGCAGATTTATGAGGGTAAGACAGTAAGTACCATGTTTTTACCGGAATAAGCACCCTGACCTGTGCCATGCGTTGACTAGTCTACACGCTGTATCCACCTTGTTGATGTACGAGAAGCCGTTGAAATCTGGACTGACCCCGAGGTGTGCAGGTGAGGACGTGTTCCTTAAGAGGCGTGAGATGGAGTCTGCCAGTGCTCTGTCTCAGTGCTGAATCTCACCCACCCTTAGGGTGTGTTGTGTGAACAAGCATGCGGACCCCCCCCCTCCCCCCCATCCCGCTGCCTCTCACCCTGGAGGGGGGGTAAAACAGACATACATCAGCCCCTGCTTTGGGTTATATGTGGAGACAGAGTTTACAGATGCTGCCGCAGCTGCCGGCCGTCATTTTGAGCTCTCTACTTGGGGAGCGTGTCCGATCTGCAGCGGGAAGACGAAGAGCCGGCCCCCGGTCTGGGCTGCGGGCGCGGATGTGGCCCTGGCTGGCCAGCGTCGCGACTCGCAAAGGCTCCCTGCTCCCCTCTCTTTTATTATCCCCTGCTAATCTATGAAGAAAAACTGCTGTTTATGCTCTTTAAAGTTTTAATAATAAGTTTTTTTTTTTACAATCCTGTTACCACTAGGGGGCGGCATGGTGGTGCAGTGGTTAGCACTATTGCCTCACGCCTCTGGAACAGGGGTTCGAGTCTCTGCCATGGGTCCCCGTGTCATCGTGGGGTTTCCTCCAGGTACTGCAGTTTCCCCCCACAGTCCACAAACATGCTGCAGCTGATTGGAGTTACCAAATTTTCTGTAGGTGCACTTGTGTGAGTGTACCTTGCAAATGGGTTGGTGCCCCATCATGGGGCCCATAGCCTCCAGGATAGGCCTGGTCCCCCCCTCACCACCACTAAAAAGGACAAGCAGTTATAGAAAACTGATGGAAGATATATCTGCTATTAAAGTATTCATGTCTGTAGGGAGGCACCCTTAAATGTTTTTTGGAGTGAGGCCAATTCTTGTGTGACTTACCCTCTTCCAAAGTTCCACAGTTGATTTTCCCTCAGTCTGCTTGCAGAAGCAGCCCACTGACATGGGGAGAAGTGGGAGTAGTCTCCCAATGAAGACCCGCCCATCACTACTCAGCTGCTCCAACCCAGCACTACCAAGCAGACCACTGACAGGGGGAGAAGTGGGCGTGGTCTCCCAATGAAGACCCACCCATCACTACTCAGCTACTCCAACCCAGCACTACCAAGCAGACCACTGACATGGGGAGAAGTGGGCGTGGTCTCCCAATGAAGACCCACCCATCACTACTCAGCTGCTCCAACCCAGCACTACCAAGCAGACCACTGACATGGGGAAAAGTGGGCGTGGTCTCCCAATGAAGACCCACCCATCACTACTCAGCTGCTCCACCCCAGCACTACCAAGCAGACCGCTGACATGGGGAAACGTGGGAGTGGTCTCCTAATGAAGACCCACCCATCACTACTCAGCTGCTCCAACCCAGCTCTACCAAGCAGACCACTGACATGGGGAAAAGTGGGCGTGGTCTCCCAATGAAGACTCACCCATCACTACTCAGCTGCTCCACCCCAGCACTACCAAGCAGATCACGGCTGTTTTAATTGATGTCCTCATGTGGAGATTACTGGGTTAGGCATTTGCGTTAGTGCTGGCCTAGTTAGGTAGGCAAATTATTCCTCTAAGATGGTAAAAAGAATGAAACAACATAATATCGAGCAGCTAACTGGATTACACACTGTCTGGAACTGTCCTCAGTTAGGACGCCATCTTAAATTCTGACAGGTTGAATCGTGTGGCTAAACCATTCGTATAATTTCAGTTTAATTAAAATTGGTTCTCAAACCTCTGAATGCTTCAACAACAGCAAATACCAAATGAACAAAACCCGTCACTTTTGATGTACTTCAGGTACCTCATTTAAGCTTAAATTGATTTAAAATGTCACTCCGGGAATTTAGAAATGCATGTATATGTCTTCAGGTGAAGATTGCATTAGTTGTGTTCTTGCAATTGAAATTAAGTGCTGGTTTTGTGCAACACAAAGCATAAATTCTTAGAGGTACATGCGAATCTACCAATCAGAACTGCTCCCTTAAGTAACATTAAATAGCTGTAATGCTCTGCTCCGACTTCTGCCATGTACTGCCCTGCCTTTGACATTGTCACCGCCCATATCCTTTTATGGCGCTGAGAAGTAACCTGACACCCAGGACCCTCCCACATACCCGCAGAGGGCAGCCCATTGGCTGTGGGCCGTGTCAGCCTTCCTGCTGGCAGAGTGGCTTCTGTACCATAGCTGGTTCCGGTGTGTCTCTGCCCCTCTCAGCATCTTCTGCCCTGCCTGTGCGGAGCCACAGAGAGAGGGTGACCTTACTAATGGATTACCGCTGCATTATCTTTCTCGTCTGTGCTTAAAAATTCATCAAGCCATTAGGGGGGGGGAGATGGGGTGCCCTGGGTTGGGGGGGGGGGGGGGTGCAATTTTGCTAAAGGGTTAATTACCATGGGGGTTGTTGGGGAGGGGTCTTAAGACTTTATGATTTCAGTTTATAAGTTTTAATATGCTGGGAACAAATCGGTGCTTGACAATATTTGTCTGACAAGTGATAATTCTATACAAGGATCTTGAAAATGTCCTTTTTTCACTTCAGCACCACCCACCCCTTTCCAAACTTCACCAAAAGGTGATTTATTTTACTTTTACATTTCTGCTTTTTAGTTTCTGCTTCTATCTTCGATCATATAATTAAACTGCCTTGTCAATTGCTGTTATTCGCCGGTCTGGAGCTTCAGAATGATTGTGGCTATTTTTAAAATGTTTAACTGTATATTTTTAATTACTGTTTCAGACCTGAAAATTTAACACGTGACCAGCAGCTGGTAAAACTTTCGTATATCAATGATATTAACATAATGATATGTTGGTTACGATAAGAGTGCTCATCTGCTCTACATGGGCTCCTGACACCCAGGAATGGAGCAACCTTTGGTTGGTGTGCCTTAAATGGTGTATGGATGTGACCTAGATGGAGTATGGATGTGACCTAGGTGGAGTATGGATGTGACCTAGATGGAGTATGGATGTGACCTAGGTGGAGTATGGATGTACCCTAGATGGAGTATGGATGTGACCTAGGTGGAGTATGGATGTACACTAGATGGAGTATGGATGTACACTAGATGGAGTATGGATGTGACCTAGGTGGAGTATGGATGTACACTAGATGGTGTATGGATGTGACCTAGGTGGAGTATGGATGTACACTAGATGGAGTATGGATGTGACCTAGGTGGAGGATAGGCAGCTACAGGGGAAGAAAGGCGTGATTCGTATTTGGGCATGTAAAAATGAATTGCAAACCGATGTAAATGCATGTACAGTTTAAACTGATGTGGAAAACGAATCACTACTTTAGGAGTACTTAATATTACAGTTGATTTCACGACGTCAGTTCGATGTCTGATGTCACTGCGTATTCACGTCGACGTCGGACGTCAGTTTTTGGTTTTGACCAAATGTGAGATGGCGAGCGAATCTGAAGCTGAGTCCGGGCTGCCAGGCGGCGCGGTGCCGCAGTAGTTAGTGCTGCTGCCTCACAGCAAGGAGGTCCTGGGTTTGGTCCCGGGTCCTTTCAGGGTGGAGCTTTCACACTCTCCCTGTGTTTGCCGGTCCCACGGTCCAAAAACGCGCAGGATAGGTTGATTGGTGAGTCTACATTGGCCCTGTAGTTGTGTGAGTGTTTTGCGACCTGTGGTATGTAGGCGACTGCGGGGTTGGTTCCCGTCTGCACCCGTTGTTCCCATGATAGGCTCCGATCCCCCCCGTGACCCCAATTGGGATTAAGCAGTTTCAGAGAACGGATGGATGGACACACCACCCTATCTTACATCAACGGTGTGGTAGCATTTTAGCTTTCCGGTAATCAGACACAAAGCAGCGAGTAAAGCACAGACAAGACGAAGACTGTGTACAAACATTGTAAAAGACTGATAACGTACACAAGTGGCACAATGAACATACTTCAGCAAGTCCACCGGCACCACAGTGAGCTGAGCAAACATTATTTACTTGTATTCATTTGGAATTTTTTAAAAACAGTACTTTATTCAATCTCAATTGCACTGTTAAGAAGAGGACACGTTTTGTAGTTTAGAAAGATAAATAAAGGAATATTTTTGAATAAATTTGTCTGCAGCTCATTCTGCTAAAAAATCGTGAGAAAATCGTATTGTGAACTCAGAATCGTGAATCATATCGAATCGTGAGTTGAGTGTATCGTTACATCCCTATTCATAATGGATGACTGGTGTGTCAGCATGTCACTTCTTGTGACCATAACTCCATAATCCTACCCTATACACAAATAGCTACTCAAAGCCTAACCCTAACTCTGAACCTAATAACAACCTTAACCCCAGCCCATGTCTGAGCCATAATAGTGACCCTACCTCTACTCCTGGCTTAAAGTCCAAGCCCTTAAGGCGATCTGATCCCTACTCTTAGCTCCAACCCTAAAGGTGGCCATATTCTTCAAATGAAATCCAGGCAAAATGACATTGAACGTGTTGGTGAGAACAATCTGTCTGCATACTTAAACCGATTCTGCCACCTTGTTTGGTCTGAATCACACCACAAACCCAGAGGGCATGGAGTGTTTCTGATGCAGCAGACCCTCATACTGAGGGAAAATAGACGTATTGTGATCAGTGCTTGAGTCATTTTACAAAAGGAGGTGACGGCCAACTACCTACACAACACTCACCGTTACATGCTAAAGAAACGTACACATTCCACAGCGAACTTTACTGTTTACAAGATAAATGCGTAAAAACCCATAGTAATTTACAGTATTTGAAGTGTGGTTCTAAGCAAAGCATGCTGACAACTGCTTAATTAGTCCTGCGGACCAACTCCACTGTGTCGCATTTACAGTATGTCAGCCAATCGCAGGGAGTGGGTGGGATCAGAACAAATGAAAAAGTTTGCCTCGGGGACCCTGCTCTCGCATGATGTCATATTGCTAAAACAACATTGATTTCGTCTGAAGTAAATGGCCACCTTAATAACGACACTAATGATAACTCTATCATGAACCCTGTAGCAATCCGAACCCTAACCATAGCCCTATATTTAAGGCTAATAACAGGCCTGACCCTAAATGTCACTCTTACGCTAATGCCAGCCATATCGGTGTGTGGCTCTTTTCAGTCGGACTCTCTTGATTGGGATGCCCCAGTTCTCATCCCGTGCTCGGCACAGTAATGCCCCCGTTGGGATCCTGAACGAGGCCCTTAACCCCAATTACTCTGGCTGACCATGCTTTCTCAATTATAAGCTGCTTTGGATAAAAGCACCGGCAACACTTTACTTGAAGCAGTCTACATAAGGGCGACATGTAACCGTCATGAGAATGACATGACACATGTCATGCATGTTAATGACACATTATTGGTGTCATTCAGTTCGAAAAACCGAATGACACATTATGACAACAGTTATAAACATCAATAATGTGTCATTAGTGTGCATGACATGTGTCATGTCATTCTTATGATAGTTACATGTCACCTTTATGTAGACTGCTTCAAGTAAGGTGTCACCGAAGCATCTAATAAATAAATAAATACAAATGTACAATTACTCTAGCTGGGGCTGTTATAGTAACCAAAGCCTTAAACTTATTTATAACCCTAATAACACCCCTAATCCTAGCTGCAATATTATTAACTCCAGCCTTAACCCTAATTTTAACCTTAGCTCTCACGCTAGTAACATGCATAATGCTAACTCAAGCCAAATTTACAGCCCAAACCATAATCTTGTACTCTAATTACATCCCTTACTCTCCCTAACCCTGATGCCCTAAACCCTAAAACCTACTTATACCAGCATTCACCCTAACACTCCCCTCAAACCCACAGTAACTGCTAACCTATCCCCAAGCCTAAACTTATCCTCAACCTTAATAGCAGCTATGAACTTTGTCCAAGCCCCATGCAGTCCCAATAGCGGACAGTAACATCCCAGTTTCTGTAATGTTTTTAGGGTTTTAACAGCATTTTGGTATATATCACATTCTGTCTTCATAAAACCATAATAAATTATATAATTTTGGGACCTGACAGCAGAGAGGCGTCACTTGAGCGACAGTGAGTATCATTTTCACTGATGCGGCCCTACTACCTGTTTGTTTGTAGGATTTTATGACCAAATATTTTTACTCTGATGGAAATTTGATCATGATAAAATCTAATCCAAACCTTAAACTCCTGCCATTCTGTCCATTTCCACGCCTCCTTTGTTAACGTCTTGCCGCGCACCGACACGCCACATAACACCCTAGGCCTTGTTCTGGAATCGTCTGCACACTGCTGACTTCTAATGAATCCTGATAGGAGATATGGTAATTTCTCACGTTCCACCCAGTGGTAAAAATAAGACTCAGAGAGGCTGCCGTCAACACAAATCAGCCGAAGTACATTTCTTTTTTTTTCTGGAGGGGGGGCTGGTTGATACATTTTTTTTTTGCTTGTTTTTCCTTGTGGTTTTGCCGCTCAGGGCTGCTGTTCTACGGGCTGTTAATGCTGCGCATGCCGGATATCGTGGTTGGCCTTATTTACACAGAGACGCAGCAGTTAGGACCGGGTTTTAAAAGGGCAGCCGGGAGACCATTCTTCTCCCTTCTCCCCAGTGCCATAAACATGCCGATTGTTTTACCGGGCATAAAATCCGTTAAGGATGCCCCCCCGACAGGATTGCGGTCAGTGTGGCCTTGTGTCTGTCTCCCTTTTATGTTCTTAAATATTCATAAGTAGCTTTGCTACATTAATATCTTAGATGGCTTACAAGAACACTTAAATAATATCTAGGCCTCCTGCACCACCCCCCTCCCACGCTTTTTGTATTTTTCATTTGCGTAATGCACTTGGCTGTTTGAGAAACGCTCTGGGATTAATGGGAGACCCGATCTCTTAGCCCAGGAGTGAGCAGTAATTATGGCGGATGTTTCCTGCCGTATTGCAAACGGGGGAGGCTGGGTGAAGGTTGGCTGGAGGGGCCGGGGGGGGGGGGGACGCATGTTTTCCTGTGCTACGTCTGCCATTCTGCAGTTTCATAAAAGCTTTGATATCTCTGTTTGTCTGGAAGGTTAATTTTATTTACCTGCAGGACTATGGTGCGTGTCAGAGGCGGAGCAGACCCGTGTGAACCGGGGCGAGAAGCTGACTAAGACAGAGGTCCATCTGAGGCCCTCGGAGCCGGGGAGCTGGCTGGCTGGCTGGTCCGGTTCAGAGCTGGGATCGAAACCCTTTCCTCCTCTTAAGGAAGCAGGCCAGGCTGACACTCTCGCAAGGTCACCTAGCTGCACTCCGAGATTGTGTCTCTCCTGCCTGACCCCCTGTCTCCCTTTCTCCAGGGAAGCTCCGTGGTCTTCCATGAGTCGATACGGAGACTTTCACTGACTCGTCTGCTGCGGTCCTGCTATCTTCCAGGGTTAAATGCCACCCAAGCATCCTTCTCGAGATCATGGTGTCTTAATCGCCTCCTTTAGGGCCCTGGTGCGGTAGAGGGAGATTAGATGGCTGGGTCTTAAAAGGTCCCAGTAAATCCAGTCTGGACTGGATCATAATGGTCTTTTGGGCTGGACCGAGATGTGTAAGTAACATGTTGCTGCAGTTTTATGGCCTAGGAAGACATCTTCGCAGTCAACAGACAGGCTGTTGAAGGAGAGTGACTTTTTGGCACAGCGGCGTGTGTGAGATGTTTGGGCTCCCGGCGTGGGGGCCCAGAGACCGGTGGACCCTAAGCGGTCCAGGCTGGACCTTGGTTTCTTTCATCCCGTCAACAAATTTCATGGGGTGTGTGTAATAGGGGACTGGGAAGGGGACGTCCGCGCTCAGCCGGGGAAGCCAGACGGAAAAGAATGATAGGGCGGCGGCGGTGAGGTTCATCAACGTCACCCCGATCGGCGGCGCTCATTTTTCACCCGCCGAGGGGCCGCCTACCTGAAGTACACCTGTGAGGTAGAATGGACAAATTGAATGACAAGTCGTCTCTTTCATATTTCACACCCCAGCGCTTCTCTCGGAGCCGGGGCTGCACTTGGCTGCGGGGCAGGAGATGGCCCATGTGCTTCCTGGCTGTTATACATCTCCAGTGTTTGCCCCCAGTGCTCCCCTGCCCCAGATGACCCCCCTCCTCCCCACACCCACCCAGTCTGTCACCACAGGCCCAACGAACAACATCCAGAACATCGCACTGCGTTTCCCTGCTGTGCTGGACCTTAGGTTGGTAGAGTCTGTCTGGAGCCATTTAAAACGGTACTGACACCATACGCGTATGCAGGTTTAAAAGCTGCCCCCTGGTCCTCTTCAGCAAATTGGGGTTATTTTAAGTGTATGACACAGTGCACCAGTTTTTTTTAATAGCAAGATGCACAGTTACTGTTGACAGGCTGTCCCTGTTTTAAAGCCCGTGTGTGCTGTTTATAAGTGTCAGCTCTGACTCGTGCGTAGTGTCTCTGCTATTTTCGGGTCTCCCTGGGCACGGTGGGACAGAAGTGAACTTCTTCAATCCTCAGGATGCCATGCAGCTTGCAGAAGTCGCTGGGACCGGCAGGCTTTGGACGCTGAGAGCATCGGCTCCGGCATCCTGTTTCAGAGGCTCCGTGCCACCCGTGGGGGGGTTGGGGAGGGATGGGGAGCTCAGCTCTCACCAAGAGTGACATGAGACTCGCGCGAGAGGTGGGGCATATATCACAAAAAAAAGAAGAATTGAGTCACATCTCTTCACGTCAGAAATATGGAGGATGGTGTGGATAGAGGCCGCCTGAGCCACTCTCTGTCCATCTCAGCTTGAAGAAAACGCTGGTGACCCAGATCTCGCCTGCTGTGAAAGCCATCGCACGAGCACTCGTGAGATTTTGTGGGCTCAGCTACGGCACTCATTCCGGGGCTGATGAGATTACCTGAGCTGGGAAGGAGCGGGCTGCTTTAAGCACCCCGAAAGACGTTTCACTTTGAGCATGACAGTCAGACTGAGACCTGGAGGCAGTCAGGTAATCTCCGAGCTGTGATGACTTCCCATCACGTCCTGGGAGTTTTGATTGTACAGCTTAGCTCAGGGCAGTCTGGGGCCTTAGAGAGACACGATGCTGTAGTGCTTGGGACAACAGCACGTTGGCGAGACATCGGTGCACATCACTCTGTCGTTGTCAAGAGCCCTGCCGTGGATACGGGCGGCTGGGCAGGGACATCAGTTAGCTGGTGTCCCGCGGCTTGGCTCAAACCTACACAGGCACCATGCTGAGGAGATGTTTTTTGCCGTCCAGATGTGCTCCGCGGAAACGCCGCTGAACCGTTACCAGTGGACCTCCTGCGATCTTCCCACCGACGAACGGGGCAGCGTCTCTTCACATTACACATGAGGATAAGGGCCGAATGAACAGAGCCTCTGGACCACTGGCTGTCCTCCACACACCTGCGAGGGTCGGATGATTGAGCGTGTTCACAGAAGGCAGCAGGTGGCGCAGTGGTTAATGGACCAGACTAGTGACCAAAGAGTTCTGTGCTTCGCTGTGAGATAGAGGCCGCGTGCTGTGTCCTCAGGGAAGGCAGTTAACATGAAGGGCATTCACCCGAACCTGCGGCTCTCCGAACAGCCAAGGTGCTGTTTTGTTTGGATAAATAAAACAACAGAACGCCACAGTGTGAATCCCAGAATGCTTAAGTGGATAAAACCAGGTGCAGCTTGACTAATTCCAGCTCCTTTTCATGAGGAATTCCATTAATGGGATTCACTCAAATCGCTGTCTGAGCTAATGAAGTGATTAGTTAATTAAAGCAGGTAATGTGATGTGAATCAATAGCTCCTACTGCCCAGCCCCCATTATTCTGAAGAACCATGCTACACAAACTTACCTTCGGTGTGGCGGTCCCACACCTCCATCCCTCCCAACCCCTGTGTTTGCCAGGCTTCCAGGAGACCAGAGAATGCAGTATAAATGGCGGTGGCCTGAGTCACAAGCTTGCCTCCGTTTGAACATCATCCTCCCATTAGCTGATCAATAGGCTGCCACTGTACAACGAGGGTGATGACATTTGAGGTTAATGATTGCTCGTCTTGAAATCAATTACACACATCTCCCCAGCTTAATCGGAGGCACTCTCACTCGGAATTCCTGCGCCCGCCCTGGCTAATGAGATGTTGATGTAAGCATGATGATTAACCGTTATTCTATGTATCCAAACTAACTGGTCTTTTTTTTTTTCCAGTTGACGCTGGAAGAGTCAGAGATTTTCTTTTCTGGGCAATATGGAGGCAACCCTGTTTAAGGCTGTTAAATATGCATATGGCGGGAAGTTAGAAATAAAGGCCGATGGAACTGGACATTCCTTCGCACGGGGAGAAGACGATCAGAGTCCATCCTTATCCTCCACCTTCCAGAAAAAGACGGAACTCTTCTCCTTCCATCTGCAGACGCTGCGAGCCAGGGCGAGCGCCCACACGCACACACAGAGACACACGCGCCCGGCGAGAGAGAGCGAAATCCATTATGTCTGCCTGTGCCACCTTAAGGCATGTGTGACATGTACAAACTGTTGCCGGCGGCAACACGGCCACTTTGATTTTCTGCGGCGTGAAGGTTGAGTTGAGTCATTTTGCACCCAATTACACAGCGGTAAATTTGTCGGATGGCTCTTGTCGGGCCGTATTGATCCGCTGTGTCACCTTGAACTTGTTTATTGACACATCCAAGCCAGCCGCTCAATTCACTACGGCTCAATTATGGCATTCATATGATGTCACATCGTCTGCGCCTGTCACAGTAGATCCCCGCTG
>JAODUD010000117.1:21411181-21433042 GCA_026784285.1 Stomatorhinus walkeri
CCCCCCCCCCCCCCCCCCCCCCCCCCCCCCCCCCCCCCCCCCCCCCCCCCCCCCCCCCCCCCCCCCCCCCCACATTGAGATGTAGCCTTCGAGAGTTTCAGGAATAACGTGAATTAATAGATAAAAGAGGAAATAAGGAGATAACAGAGAAGTGGGGCAGCTCCTTACAGTGTCATTGGCGAGTCCTGTTGGGACCGTTAGGGTTCAAGAAGACTATCAGCTCAGCGCCGGGAAGGTGACAATCACCATTAGAACAATGTAAAATGGGGATAATTGCCTTTCCTCTGCGAAAGCTTCCATTACAAAGATCACAGCTTAGTGCCTTTTATATCTGTCAGAAAGACATTAAAAGTGTTTTATGACATCTGTGCCAACATTTATATTATCTGGCGATAATGATCTCTTCACATAATGTATAATATATTTTGAAAAATTACACGAAACAAATTAAATGAAACCACCTTTGGTTGATTGGTAAATGTCTCCAAGGCCTCTGTGGACGTGATTAGAAGTTGTGATTCCAGAGAGAGAGCCAGGCAGTGTCTTAAGGAGAGTTCTGTTTCTTGGGAGAAAAATAATCTAATTTTCCATTTATGTAATGCAAACTGCCTCGGCTTTGACTGTTCACGGTTAATTGACTGTCAAACGAGGTTGTTAGCCTGAGGCGGCGTCTGAAAATTTGCTTGTCAAATGAGACAGAGAGGAGGAGAGCTTGCGCCTTTCCGAGGGAAGGGAAACGTTACGGGACTTAGGAGGACCAGGCGTGAAACGGGGGAGAGACAGTCAAAGAGGGAGATTACATAGACAAATAGCTTGGATTGCTTCATTTAAGGCGTTTTGGCTTGTTGGGGTTGGGTGTGTGTCTGTATGTGTGTTTTTGCAGAGGTGGATGAATGTGCTTTGAGTCCCTTTATAAACACACATGCGAACTTACACAAAGGCAGATGCATGCAAACACAGACATACATTAACACACACACACACACTAACAGAAACTAACACACACACAAAGCCAGATTCACGCAAACAAACACAAACACCATGGGTGTGAATCCCCAAGCTGATGTGTTAGCTTCAGGGTGCCAAAACAAGAGAAAAACAAGATGATATAAGAGCAGAGAAGTGGTTTATCCATGAAACAACATGGCAATGTGGAGAATCCAGTGTTCAGCTCTGCTATGTTTACTGAAACCAAATTCTGTGCACTGATTGTTGGATATTTGCCAACTACATATATTAACAAAGAGTATGGCATGACAATTTATACATATGTGGCACCATATTTTTATATTTATGTAGTTTGCTGTAGCCTACATAAACGTCCAGCATAACAGACTTTAACGTACAAATTGCAGTCAGAGAGAAAATTCCTTCTGATTTACATATTTTACAACATCAGACGGTGTCATTTGTCCTTCAGGACAGTCATTTACAAGAGTAGCTGGCTGTGAGTGTCCTGCTGTTTCAGCCTGTGGGGCTGAACATGGCTGCTGGTGTCTTCCCGAATTGTAAGGCCTAGTCCGACTGAGGTGGAACAGCAACACACTGAGAGATGTGTCAGTTCTCATCACTGTCCACAGCTTAAGATCTGAGTCAGTGTACAGAGGGATCGCCTTCCTGGATAACTCCAAACGAGGGCTTTGCTAAGAGGAAGCCAAATTTCTGAGCCCCCAAATGTTAAGGCCCATTTGCTCGCTGTGGGTGGGTTGAGTGTTCATGCCAAGTGAAATTGAGTTCCTTGGAGTAACTGAGGGATGTGGGCTTGTGTCTCCACCTGGTGGCAAGAAGTGGAATTGAAGAAGCAATTTAGGTTTGACTTTAAACGTGTGCTTTTGGTACCATCTCACATTAAGTCAAAAGGCATGTAGCATGTAGTAAAATGCTGGGTTTGAACTCTTCTCAGAATTTGTTAGATTTCACCCCCCTCACCCCGTTCGATAACATTTACTGAGGCGACCCCCCCCCATGACATAATTTACCGAGGTAAATCAGTGCTAGACAACCCATGCAATTTACTATGTAAAACGGGGTAATTGTGTATTGCTGTGCTGATTTACAGGCCGGTTCATATTTGTTACATTGTTATCTCTGTCCTGGTTTTTCACAGGTGATCAAAGCGAAGAAGGCAACTCACCCGTGTCTCTGAAGAAGGATGTCGAAAGCATGGAGAAGGGTAAGTGTGTTCAAACAGCAGCCAGAGGACTACTGCTGCCCTCCTGATTTGACTGCTTCACTCTTCCCAGATTTTACACTCCAGAGTGTAGATAATGACAGTCGGAAATAACAACACAGGATACAGAAAAACAGCTAAATGACAACAGAAAAGGCTCCATGAAAAAGCCAATGAACTGTTTAAGCATAAACTTGTTTGAGCATTTTCTGTTCAGGGTTAGGAGTTTGGGTGCAGCCCGTACTTTTGTGCCCATCCCATGATGTCATCGTTCATGTCTCTGACCGTCTGACACCCCCAACCCCCCAGAGGAGCTCCAGAAGGTTCTCCTGGAGCAGATCGACCTGCGGAGAAGGCTGGAGCAGGAGTTTCACGCGCTGAAGGGATCGGGCCCCTTCCCCGTGTTCCGTGAGTGAACCCCTCCCCCACTCATTCTGGGAGAGACCCCATCTTGCACGCTCCAGTTTTAAGCGCGGCCATAATCGACCGGACTTGACAGTCACCTGTTCTCTCTTGACACAGATAACTTTCACGACCAAATGAAGAGGGACCTGGCCTACAGGGAGGAAATGGTGCAGCAGCTGCAGATGGTAGGTCTACCCGTGTCCCGACCCGGCAATATTCATCATGTTGGCTGGACCCCCGCATTCAGTCCCTCCACTTACCTAGTTTTTTTTTTGGGGGAGGGGGTGGCAGCTCTGCCAACATGTAGACGCCATGCTAACACACCAAAGCGCAGCCTCCCAGTAGGGGACCGCAGGCCCCCATCCACACGTGTCACAGTCAAGCGCTCAGTATAATGTGGAACGGGTGCCATGCTTCACAGACCATATTTATCACAGATCCACATTTATCATTTAAGCAAGAACAAAAAAAAAACTTCTGAAACAAACATAATAGCACTGCCTCTTGTGACAGATCGACTCCAGCTGTGCAGCTTGCATCTGCTGCAGATGAGAGTTAGTTTCGGATTAATCACTGAGGACGGGCGGGCCTTTGAAGGGGAGGGAGTGCGTGCGCGAGTGCGTGTGGAAGCGCCGAGCCGCGGCTACCACCAGTCCTGCAGTACCACAGCGGTGCGTGTGGTAACAAGCCCTGTGCTGTTTTTCAGATCCCCTATGCAAACATCATCAGAAAAGAAAAAATCGGCACACACCTCAACAAGAGCTAAAAGGTACGTGCTGGGACTGAGGCTCCTTGGCATTCCTTCCTGAACTCTCTGCCGTTTGCCTTAAACTCATGCTAAAAAGGCAACACTGACCCAACATCCTGCCCATGACACGGTGCCCATGTATGTTGCACGAGCTTAACCTGCATGCCACTTTTAAGAACAAAGCGTGGATGTCTACCTTGATCCCTGCTCCTCTCGAATAACTGTACATTCACACTGATTTTACAGGGCAGTGGGCCAAAACTCATCCTCGACCTCCACCACCAAAACGATCACCTCTGGGGGGTATTCCATCTGAGGATTTCCCACAATGCAACACAAGTGACCTCATCCCCATCCCTTGGACTCTGTGTACAGAAATAAGGGGATGACCCGTCTCTGATAAGGGCACAAAACCTCTCCAGATGGCTCAGCCACAAGAACCATCCTTGAGAATATACTGGAAGCTTTGTCCCACATGATAATGACAAGAGATCAGCTTTGATCACGTGATCAAATTTAAGTCTTTCCCAAACGTCAGTCTGTACAGTGGTCCCTCACGTCATTTCCTTGTTTATTTGTTTATAAAGCTGACTGTGCAGTATAATCTTGATCATGGAAGTGGTGATGAGAAATGTAAAGAGAATGCAATGAGGACAGGCACTCTGAAGTTAATGGCGGGAAATGATTAAATGAGCAGAACAACACTACCTTTCTTTGGAAGTGGAAATGACACATTTATGGAAAAGCTACTGTAAGAATGTTATTATGAACCGTTTACGCAAATACATTTAAAATGTGTTATTGCAGTTTCTCTACTATTTATGTGGATAAATAAAAGTCTATGACATATTAATCTGATTCTTTGCATTTTGTTGGCCCTTGTTTTGGTTATGCAAAATGGAGCGTGAAAAACGGTAATAATCATGCAACTGCCTTGCTGATACACCACCTATCTTTATGTAAGTATGAAAAATGACAGATCCTGGTAGTTGGCCTTTTCATCCATTGTTTTCATTGTACGGTGGAGGTGGGATCTCAGTCATTCCCTGGATCTTAAGTGGAATGCAGGTCACGTGTGGCTGCACCTGCTCGGAGGGTTAATTTGTAACCAGAAGATGTACTGTCCCAATCTGAAGTGTTGGATTTGGGGTTCGTTCAGCGCATGGAAAATCATCACAATTCTGACACTTCCTGTATGGTCCTGTGAATCTGACTACACCCCTGCCGCTTACTCCAGACTGGTCATGTGACCCATGTTACCTCCCCTGCTTCAGGTCATGCAGAGCTTTTGTGCTGAGTATGTAGTCCTGTGTAACTGCGGTATTTTCCATACTTTTGTTTCCCCCCCCCACCCCCACCCATCACTTACGGAGAACAGGCCTCGGTAAGCAGGGTATTTGAGATACACGCCTCCTATCCCCTCTGCTTCTCCAATCTTCATGCTTCATTTGAAGTCCTCAACTTGCTGGGTTCCTTGTCTTACTGACAGCCCATGACTTATATCTGAAAAGCCAAGACTCTGACGCCTCGCCTTGGTTTTGTTCATGTGTTAGATTTGGTTTTCTTAAATATGTTTAATGTAATATTTGTCTGTTCACCTAATTGGCCATCGTTAAGTTACCCCTAGTGTTGACAGCTGCTCCTGTACACTTCTGTAACCCTCTGACTGAGGCCGACATTTCTTAATGAAATGTAGGGCTATTGAAACGGTCGCCCAGAATGCCGTGGAAATGGCAGCATTGAGAAGACCACGGCGATTACCCGTATTATCCAAGTGCAAATGCGAAGCTTGCTTTTGTATGTAATTTGGCCCTATTATCTTGTTACTTACAGACTTAATTCAGCACCAAAAGTCAAAAGGGCAGAAGGGAGCTTTGTAGACAAAGAACCAAGCCTGAATATGTTTAATTATCAGCTTTAAATGTTTTATCAGGCGGTCAGCCTGCCTATTGGGTCATCTCATTCTACTGACTGCATGCCTCTTCTCCCTCGCTCCGGTCTCTGTCCGAAATGGGTGCTTATATTTCCGCACCGTGGGGTTCGGGTGTCTGCCAGCACGCTCGGATTTCCCCCAATCTCTCTGTGGGTCCGCTGTGTACTTTCATATATAACGGAATGCTAGCTCTTTCAGCAAATTGTCTGAGCGTTACGGATCACGTGAGATCAGGAACACCAGCCTCTCTCATCTCCCATGCATACCCACCATGGACCTCCTGGAACTGGGTCTGTACTTTACATGACTGTAAATGTTACACATCTGCCTTGTACTGTCTTCCTTAAAACTACCTCTTCGGTGCAAAATCATGTGTCCATAAATGAATTAGGTCATCGGAATTAAGAGAGGAGAGGCACAGGGAAACACCCCATGTCCAACCCATTTCTCCTCAGATTCTACTTTCAAGGAATGTAAATATCTTAATATAGGTAAATATCGTATATATGTATTACCTGTTACTGGGTTAAAACTGTGCCCTTTTCTGATTCTGCTATACAAAATTAAGGAGGCGGTTTACGTTGTATTCATCACAGGCTCTTTTGTGTTACAGGTTCGCCTAGTAACTAACTGCTCTTTAGTCACGACTTCCAGACGTGCACGCTGCAGCGACGGGTACTTTTCTTTTTACGAACGCGTTCCTGTGCGCGCTGTTTGTCCCTTCTCTCTTGCTGTACATCAACACGTCAGATACACTGAGAAGGTGCCAGCATGGCGTTCACTCTGTACTCCCTTATTCAAACAGCGATTTTGTGTGTCAATGCCGTTGCAGTTTTGCACGAAGAACGGTTTCTCAGTAAAAGTAAGTGCCTTTAACATTTTATATTTCATGCAGGTTATACACAGATCCTCTTTCAGAAAGCGATTTGTTGATGTCCGTTCACGGTGCAGAAAATTGCGAACACACCCAGAACGATCACTTGTTCGGGAACTAATACAAATGTTTGAATTTTAATCCACAATAAATTACGGACTGTAAATTTAAGTCAAATCACCAATTCAGTAGGCACGTCCGTATGAAACGTCACTTTTGTCCGTCTGAAGTCGCCCAGCTATAATGTGTTTAGGGAAGACTTTTGATAGAATTAAATTTGGCGTAAAACAGACATACATCGAAATGTGTGCCTTAACCTTAGTTTGTATTTGGGTAAAATATGCATTAAACGTTAAAAAATATAGCCCTGTTCAAAATATAGAAGTGGGATAACAACGCACTTGGTTTGTATCTTTTTTTCTTCGTCTTAATAGTCGGATGGGGCGCGGATCAAGGGATTGGAGGCTTCGGGGATGAACCAGGAATAAAAGCTCAGTTGATGAACCTCATCCGCTCTGTGAGAACAGTAATGAGAGGTACGTGGCAAGACACGGCGTTCAGGAGGTGGACTGGGGCTTATGCTGCTGGAACGCAGCATATTATTGTCCTCGGAACTCGGCTTTCTTTAAACCTTCGGAAATTACTCTGCCTTGGGGTAGGCGCGGTGCAACATGCATATTAGTTCTGATGATATTTGAAAGGATGTTTTGACTTTATAAAATAGAGCTTTTTATTGATAAAAATCAGCGAAACTGTTAGATGTTGCTTTTTAAAGTATTTTGTTTGAGCCTGGTGTAAGCAGAGCATGTATGTGCTCTTTTTGAAGCAGAGTGTTTTGCTGTGGTGATTGTACATTGTCTTCTCTTGTGTTTTGCAGTGCCCTTGATAATAGTGAATTCAATCTGCATCGTGCTCCTGCTCCTGTTTGGGTAGGACACACGTCTGAAGATGCTGGACACGAAAATGGACTGACAGTGCAGGAATGAAGACCATAAAACTAAAAGCAGACTGTTTTTCATCATTGTCATTGTAATTATCATGGGTGCAGCCCTGTGGTTGGCATCAATACCTGGTGTTTGACCAGAGCCCCCACCCCCCCCTTCCCAGGGAATCTTAGATGTCACTTTAATTTGTTTTTTTTATATATATATATATGTGTGTCTTTGGAATAAAGTAAAAAAAATTGTTTTTGTTCATAGAGCCAATTAATAATCATAAAAGCTTGTTAAAGTGAACTGTAGTTGCATTATATTGCTCTTTGGCACTTTTGCTGCTAGCATGTAGCTAAACCGCGTGGAGGCCTCCCATCGCACTGACCTCGTTTAGGGCTGCCACCGGCTTCTGCTTGCCTTCCCATAGTTGGTGCTGCAGCCTAATCCCACTGGATTCGACACAGATTTCCGCCATGGGTGTCTCATTTAATGACATGCCAAAGGGTTGTTGGAGGGGTGAACTCATCGATGCCCTGTAGACCAGATTTAACACACGACGCATTGGCTTGCGCTGTCATCATCCGGTTTTTTATGTAAATAAACCCTGATCTCCTTCAAAGAGGATGTTAATTAAAAGCAGAGCTCAAATGAGGCCAGGTGTCTAGCGAACGGCCACCATGGAGGTTGTGAGCGAGCCGCATTTCGACCGCCCCCCCATTTTTGATGGTGCTGTACCATTTGCTCAGTCTTCTGAGTTAGCGAGGTTGTGAAGCTGACTTGCCGTCTCCCCAGCATCCCTTTGGGTTTCCTGCCTCTCTGTGCCCATTACTGCGTTCACGTCTTAAGCTTCTTAGAGACTGCAGTGAAGATCAGGCTTTCATGTGTCCTTAAAAGCACAGCCATTCAGCCCAAGACTCATGGCTGTTTTATTTGGGGTGGGACTCCCCTACTTTGACATGTAGTACTTTCTCTGTGAGAAAACTGCCTCCCCCCCCCCCCCAGTTGGCAAATGCAAATGGAGCTGTTAAATAGGCCACTGAAAGCGTGTCAGACGTATGTGGACTGCAGCAAGCTTTACAGTGGGGAAGGGGTGGTGTTTAACTCCAAGTGAAATATCGTATTATCCCCCCATTGCAGTTGTTTTGGTCAATAAGTATGACAGGTATGTTGGCTGATGCCCCCTGTGACTTAAATTCTATGGTGAGGCTCTAGCTTCATGTGTAGTGCATCCGGTCTCAGAAAGACTTGTTCTATAATTCACATGCTCTGGTTTTTCTGACAGAATAAGTTCATTAGCCCTAAGCAGAGAAGTGCAGCTGTCAGATATCACATGACTGCTCTCTTTCAGCCCTTTCTAATCAACCCTGGAGGTCACTTGGACTTTGGAGCTCATTCACAGCGAGCTGCAAACCAGCAATAACACGGCTTAGCAGACAATGCTGTGTGGGTAAATGTCCCAGCTGGAGAACACAGGAACCAGTCTTCTCTTTGCACTTCAGATTCATGCCTCCTGACCTTTTCAGCTTAATATGGATGATCAACATACAGGAAAGACGATCTGAAATTGATTTAAAATGTCTGTTTAGATTACTAGAGAACCCCTTTTCAATAGAACTTAATCTAAAATATACAGAACTGATTTTGTTGAATTATAACATTTATCAAAGGGACCAAAGCTATACATCATCTTTACAATTAAATCTTAAAGCGGGATGGTGTGACTTGGATTCCTGTAGTGATGGATCACAGGTGACAGGGATGGCTGGGTACCAACATGTAAGGCTATAACTTTTGCTACAACATCACTTTCCCTTAGTGTTTGTACAGATATGTTTGCCTTACAGTAGATGATGATATTGAGACTTTGTGAAGGACTTTCTGCTACTTATATTAAATGGAAAACTGACATGATTGTGCTAAACTCCTACGGGCTTTGTAAGTGCCACTAGCTAGCCATCCTGATATTGCTCCTGTTTCGCCCTAAAGTTAGGTCTTGGCTTTATGCATCTACTATTTCCACTATTATTCTCTGCGAACTGAAATATATTCCCATTTATGCAGTTACTGACATTCTCCTGCCATTGGAAAGGCAAAGATTTTGTAACTATGACTGTCATACTGAAAAACCAAAATACAACGTTCCAAATGCTCACTATCCCAAAATCACTAACAACTGAATAAAATTCGGGTCCACTCTGAGGATTTATAATTTTATTACTATTAAATTGTCGATTTCAGTATTTTAATCACCTGTTGTACATACTGTTTTCCATTACAATTAACATTCAGTATGCTTCCAATAAGTAGTAACGCTTCGAGTAAGCAGCAAATGTTTCCTTGTCATTTAGATTGTTTCAGAAGCATGTGTCTCTAATGTGACACATCTGTTCCTCGTTTTTAAACCACCAGTTTGATCCCCTGCTCAGTCCTAAATGATTATTAAAGTTACCAGGATGTTTATAACCCTCCACAATGTGAATCCACAGCAGCAATATTTGAACACCGTAAGTACAACCTACAACCCTGTGAGAAAAGTGAATGAAAATTATATATAAAATGTTTTACCCAACGAACACCTACCGAAGCCTCGCGGGACCTGATTTTGCTAGGTTTGAAATTGTATTAAGATTAATGACATATTCTATACGTCTTCATAAAAATACTACGGTCTTGCTAATAAACATTTTAAATTCAAGGCAGAAAAAGCTCTAACAAATTAATATAAATGATTTAGGTGAGGCATCCACATCAACTGTCATAGCGTGTACGTTTATTCGAAACCGGCCGATTCCAGATCGGCACTTGATTTTTTGCTTGATACTAGTACTGAGAGCGTTGTGTATGAGATTCTGATTCGAGATCAGTGCGGATTGAGGTCCCGTCCTTGCGCCAGAACATTTTTACATACTCAGGTAAAAACATTTATCCAAAATATTTCATATTGAGTAAATGGCAAAACTGCTTTTATTAAAGTGATTAATTTCATACAAAAATTAATGCTAAAATTTTCAGGCAGAGCCTCGGCCACCTCTGTACTCTGTCAATACACACATTTGCCCAGGTAATGATACCGCTTTTCCTGTTAACTTTGCAGAGTACATGAAAATAGATATCGATGTATTTATACAATTTGAATGATGCGAAGATGGCATTAAAATGTATGTGTTATATTTAAGCGCAAATTTAGCAACTAGCCTCAGTGTTAGTCTGTGTTCACGTTTCTCCGCTTATGTTATTTCGAGCTTGTATCTGACATTTCCACATATTTACATGCTCATATTAAGGCTGCTGGTTTGCAAGGTTCGGTGTTGTACGCTAAATACCATTCTCAAAAACCCGAAATAAAGCTCAGACTAAGAACGTTTAAGGAATATTACTTTCTCTCCGGTATTTATTTTACGCTAAAGTTAGGGTTTATGATCGGGTTTACAGCAAATGAGCGACAAAAATGATCCGCTATAAGCGTATCTATCTACCACTGCGTTGGCGTCGCTTTTGAATACATTTTAGTAATATATATATACCCCAGTGATATGACCTAAAATTACGATTTTTTTTTGGTCCTCGGCACTTGACCTCCCGTTGTGTTTAATCTGAATATCCCATACGCCTCTACACTCAGCGACCCCGCTGTTACGTTTCCGTGGTCGTTTATGTTGTTCAGAAACGCTTCCTCTTTGCAATAATAGCATTTACAGTTGACCGTGAAAGATGTAGCAGGGAGGAAATTTCATGAACTGACTTATTGCAAAGGTGGCATCCTGTGACAGTACCACGCTTGAATTCACTGAGGACGCCAGAACGACCCATTCTTACACAAACCTGACTGCAGGGCTAGGTGCTTGATTTTATACACCCGTGGCAATGGGTCTGAATGAAAAACCTGAATTTCCAATGCTTTAATTGTGATTTACATGAAGGTCCATGCACATGCTGGTTCTCACTCTCCGATGAACCCTTGTTTCTGTGAAAAGACATTGAAAGTGGGAATGATATACTGCACTACTTTAATATATTTTAATGATAAATTTGATATTCCTCTTTAAAGTTAGAAATATACAGTGATGATCTTCGCATTATAATCAATGTTGCGCCCCCTGCTGCTTAGATGTGATGTAGACATTTGCTAAAGGTTATGACTTTATATACTAGGTGATGACATGGCGACAAGACAGCGGCTGAAGGCGGTGCTCATCGACCTTAGCGGCACGCTGCACATTGAAGACTCAGCCGTGCCGGGGGCCCAGGAAGCCTTGTCTAGGTGTGCCAGGCCGGGCCCCTAGCATGGACACTAGGCAGAATGGCGTGGTCCCATTGCCATTCTGGCTCTTCGCTCACACCTCCCCGCGTCTCCCTGCCAGGTTGCGGCGCGCCCCGGTGGCTGTGCGCTTCGTGACTAACACCACAAAGGAGTGTAAGCGGACTCTGCTGGAGCGACTGTGCCGGCTGGACTTCGACATACAGGAGCGAGAGATCTTCACCTCGCTGAGCGCCGCCCGTGGCCTGGTGGAACGTCGCGCTTTGCGACCACTACTGCTGCTGGAGGACAGCGCCCTGGAGGATTTCTCAGGTGAGCATCCCCCTGTGCCCCTGCTGCTATAGTGGTCTGCCAAGTCGGGGGGTGGCAGGTTGGGAATAAATAAATCCAGCAGAATAGCCCCCCTTAACACTCACATTCTGACTCAGATTAATGTGTGCCTCGCCTTCCAAATATATACAAAGTTTATTTAAGAAGGTCGGCTGGCCCTGGTCCCCGTCGAATACTTATTACCGAGTAGCTGAAGGACATCGGGAGCTGCAGACGAGGCGCAGAAAGCAGTAGCTCCTCAGCCCCCCTGGGAACTACCTGTTTGCTCATGTGTGTCGTTCTGTCTGGCTGTAGCTGTGATCTGTGCCGACAGATGCGTTATGGTGACATCGGCTCTCCTGCTTACTGTTCAGATCAGCAAAACCACACCGTTGCTGTGTTGGAGTGGCATGCCACTTTAACCCTTTTAATGCTCCTTAGCAATTTTCAGTAAAGCTAAACCAAATTGAAATGGAATCAGACAATGACTAAGGGTTATATTTGTGGTTAGATGGCAGCCAGGAAGCTTGTGTGTGATGGGATTGCTGGCCTGCAAAGGAGGACCAGAAATGACCTTGGGTCTTTTTCCTGTGTTGCAGGCATCGAGACCTCTGACCCCAATGCCGTGGTGATTGGGTTAGCCCCCGAGCATTTCAACTATCAGACGTTAAACAAGGCTTTCAGGTAACATGCTTTTTACACAGGTGTGGGGGCACTGCCCCTGCCACACACCCCATGTGCTTGGCGCTGCAAGAGACCTTTATTGGAGTTCAGTTTTAGGCCATCAGTACTGAGCAGTTTTAAGATGCAGGATATTCTGGATTGACCTCCACTACCATAGCCTGATAGCAAGTTAGTATGAATTTGGCAGTATCCTGTTGGCGTGCAGTGTTAGTCACTTCCTGTGTGCATCTCCCGTATACATTAACCCTGAACCTCAGCACGGACTTCTGCAACCTTCCCTATAAGGCTGGTTCTGGACGGGGCTCCCCTCATAGCTATCCACAAGGCACGGTACTACAAGAAAAAGGATGGCCTGGCCTTGGGTCCTGGGCCCTTCGTGACGGGCCTGGAGTACGCCACAGATACCCAGGCCACCGTGGTGGGCAAGCCTGAGAAGACTTTCTTCCTGGAGGCGCTGCGGGACCTGGGCTGTCAGCCTGAGGAGGCCATCATGATCGGCGATGTGCGTGAAAACAGGTGGTCGCTAATGGTGGAGCTGAGCATCATCCGTGAGGGTGGATTGGTGGCCCTTTGGATTGGTGGCCCTGTCATTAATTAATCATTGGCTAAATGTGAAGTGCATATACAGGATTCCACATGGAGTACAGATGTGTCTCAAATTGTTCCGTTTTTCACCTCAATCCACAGGTATCGCTACTAATGGACATGCTGCATCTGTATCTTTAACAGGATGCCAGAGATGATGTGGGTGGAGCTCAGAACTCTGGAATGCTGGGAATTTTAGTTAAAACTGGTAAGAAAGGTTCTAAACTCCTGGCAGTCATCCAGTATCTATCGGGGAGACGAACTGAGATGCACCCGCTCTGCGAGGGGGGCCCCCCCTTGCCAGAGCTGAAAGGATGCATGTGTCTGTCCTCCAGGGAAGTACCGGGCCGGGGACGAGGCGAAGATCGGCCCGCAGCCCCACCTGACGTGTGAAAACTTCCCTCAGGCCGTCGACCACATCCTGCAGCACCTGGTTTGACGGAGGATGCCCGGTGAAGGGGCTGTAAGAGCCCTGTCTGCTACATGAATTACGACTGTGCAGCGGCCAGGAAGCCCACAGCTAGTGTCATTACCACGAAACACCCCGAACTCACCATGACGACACTCCTGGGCTTTGGGGGGCAGGAGGAACCTATAAAGTGACTGAATGGACCAGTGGTTGACTCATGCCACCCTGTGAAACTAACAACTACAATGTAATATAACATGTTTCATGAAAACTGCTTAATCGTGTTTTTCTTCTATAGTTTGCTGAAAACCTTCTTCAAGACAGGTAGGACAGTAATGTGACAGATTTTAGTTTACTCTCAAATCGGAGCTTGGTCAGTCGTCAATGCTAAGTCACACACTGCTGTGCATAATAGCAAAACTGACACAATGCAATAACGACATACCCCTGTTAAGTGTGTCAGTAAAAGTCTGATTGCAACAGATTCAGAGTGAAGCGTGATTATATTAAAGCTGATCCAGGTAACTGAATGCAACACACAGTAAGAAGGGTTATAGTTATAGTTAGATAATGAAGCTGAAATGGAGGTCTGTCATGCAGACAGCAGCCCCAGAGCGTGTAGCCGTCCCCGGAAACAGCAGCCCGCGTTCCAGAACAGGCCTCAGACCGACTCGTACTCCCGCTCCCACGCCTCGTACTTTTCCGTCAGGTTCCTGGCTGATGGCTTGGTGTGGGTGATCACCTCCAGGAAGTCATCTGTGGTCACCGTGTCCAGCAGGATGACGGGCGTCTTGGCGTTACCTGAGAGGTCACATGGTTTATCCCCTTTGGGTGCACTTCCCCTGAGTAGACCACCGGGTGTGTTTGGGCGGCTGTTCGCTGTTTAGTGAAACTGCAGATATGACAAGATCTGAGTGGTGATACTAGATTGATGGCACCTTGGGCCTGAGCACCAGCCTTGGGTCAGATATGAAAGCAGGTAAGGACCATAACAGTGGCAGGCGTGAGCCTGTGTGAGTGCGAGGTGTCAGCTGACTGCATGAACGGCGGGATGTAGAGACGAGCTGCCTGTGTCTCACCGATCTCCTGGCTCTCCAAGACGTCAAACACCTTGCGGACCGGCCTCATCGCGGCCTCCTTGCACACCAGCTTGATGTCCGAGCCAGAGTAGCCCTCCGTCTCCTTCGACAGTGAGGTGGGGAAGAGTTGGCGATGTCAGTAAGAGGAGAAGAGGCTAAATGTCTCGCGTTCCCCCCCCGGTAATGTTCGCCGCCTTTCCCAACACCTGTCCCAGCGTGCGGTAGTCCAGCTCTGTGTGCAGATCCACCCCCCCCGAGCTGCTCAGTGGGGGCAGCCAGTGGGCGATCATGGCCTGGCGAGCGGGGGCCGAGGGCAGCCCCACCAGGATGCGTTTGTCCAGCCGTCTTAGCATGGCATGATCCAGCTCCCTATGGGGGGACACGCTCAATCTCTACCGCAAGGTCATCCCACTCCGTGTGCCCCCTCCCCATCCGCTCCCAGCTCACCAGGGCAGGTTGGATGCAGCCAGTACGAATACTAGGTCATCCGAGCGGGCCAGCCCGTCCATCTGCACCAACAACTCGGTCTTCATCCTGCGGCTGCCCTCGTGTTCGGCCCTGGGGATGTGGAGGGTCAGGATGGGTGTGCAACCCCTCCCCACCCTAACCTGATGCGTGCTCCATACTCAGCAGTAAAACCAGCAGTTGATGATCCTGCTTTATAGAGGGTTTAGCATCCACATGGTTCTACTGAGTGGCCTGTATGGAAAGGGGTTCTCACCCTGGGCCGGACCCTCTCTGGCCCATCACAGACTCCAGCTCGTCCAGGAAGATGGTGGATGGAGCATGGAACCGGGCCAGCTCAAACAGAACCTAATCAGAACAGACAAGTTGCCACCTAGTTCTTGAGTTAAGAGCTACATCTGTTACTGTGGTAGAGGTGGAGCTTTTCAGGGGAAGCTGCTAGGTGAATGATTCCAAAGGCATGTTAATGTGCAGGGAATGTTGGGAAATGTAGGCTGATTGAGGGCTCAGTGTTCGTGTGCTCTGTTGGGACTGACCCGAACGAGCTTCTCCGAGTCTCCCCTCCACTTGCTGACAATGCTGGAAGCAGAAATGTTGAAGAAGGTGGTGTGGCACTCAGTGGCCACAGCCTTGGCTAGCATGGTCTTCCCTGTGCCTAAAAATGAAGAGAAATATTAGCATTTAGCAATTTTTGTATTATTTTGTATTTTATTATTTGATGATGCATAATTGGACTTCTGTAAAGGTTTGCAGCTAAAGGAGATTATACCATGAGCCAGAAGATAATGTGATGGAAAATGATGGATATTTTACATTTAACTCTGTCTTTGTTGTTTCATAGACACTTATGCTAGCATTAGCAGAGCAGCAGGAAGAATATCTGCGAGAAAGGCTTTGACGGAGGACGGGTAAGTGCAGAGGACTAACCAGGAGGTCCGTACAGCAGCAGGCCCTTCCAGGGAGACAGGATACCAGTAAACAGCTGGGGATACTGGGAGGAAAAAAAAAATCACACCTACTATTACAGAACGTTGGCATCAGCACATAGAATCAACCTCACTGTTAAGCTTTCAATCTTGATTTCCTTCAGTATCCCAGATTCACACCTAGAGTCACATTATTGCCAAAATCTAAACAAATAATTTTCTCCACCATGTCCCAAGGGTAGTGGAGGGAGTCAGCAATAGCAGGCCTGCGCTGCTGGTTCAAAAAAAGTTTAAACAAATCCTCCGTTTTCTGTGTCAGCTTCCAAAAGCAGATTTATCGTCATCAACGTATGAACAAAAGATGAAAGGAGGTGTGTCTGGGCCAGATTGGGTGGTATTCAAGTATAGATTTAATGTCAGCTTAAGAAATAGCTGGAATGTTTTCTGTACCCTTTACCAGTGGCGTAGTCAAAATCGAAGCTGGGTGAGATGTTTTGAGAAATACCACAGTCTTTGTGGTACCGCACCTTAATGGGGTAGACGACAGCCTCTTTGACTAATCGCTTGGCCGGTTCCAGGCCGATAATATCATCCCACTTCACGTTTGGGTTGTGTAAATAGATATCCTTTGGGAGAAGACAGGGTAGAGATTGGGTTTAATTCATGACATTCACATACAGGCAACAAGGCATAGTGCTTCCCTCTAGTGGAACATGTGAAAAATGCAACACATCAAAGCCAAATCCTAGTATCCTTTTCTATATAAAGTGATCACAGAACGTTTTGGGAAGCTTGCTTAATTCAGTAACAATATTGCAAATTTATTGGTTTCATAACAAAACTCATTCCTTAATTCATTTATTTACAAAAAATATATCATGTTAGAAACATCAGTAGTTTTAAGAACCTTAATTTCACATACTAATAAAACCCAAATTATAGTTCTAAAAGCTGTTCTGAGTTAAAACGTCTCATTGGGTGATTTTTAATTAGTAACACCTTTGTGATAACAAAACATCAAACATCTGTGTATAGTATCCCTTTGGCGGCCAGAAGCTACAATTGCAATTAATAGCAAAATGGCAAGAACAGAATAGAATGAATCAGTCACTTAATAAAAAGAAAATATCTGTGGGAAGATTTGTGCAGGTATGTTAAACATTGCTTGTCAATGTACTTTTGTGATGAAACAAATAAATTTGCAACATTTTTACTGAATTAAGCATGCATCCCAAGACTTTCTGCGAGCACTGTACTGTGTTTACTTGTGAATTTGTATTAGCATATTGCTACAAAGTGCTATACGGTATATTTCTGTGGTCTACAAATGTCTCCCTGACCATCTCTCAAAAGGCTCTATAGCTGGAAATGTAGAAATCAGGCACAGAGGCTCAGAGCTTCAGCAAAGCAGGCATCCACTTATCTGAGTGTAGCGATCGTCCAGCTGTGTAGTGGCTGCGTAGGTGTTTTTGAGACCATAACCCACATTTTCCACATAGACCAAACTAGTCCTGCCATTACAGTGCTTCTTGTACACAATTCAACTGTATTTCTATCAGTGGATTTTGTGCTGCATAAAGGGTATCCGGGCTGTCAAATGGATTTGCCCTACTGAGATTGCTGGTTGCATTAGGCCCACAAAACCCAAACTGTAGGGTGTGGAAGGGATGCAGAATGAGAGAGTCAGGTCGAGGCATAAAGAGACGTCCCCTATGGTTTGCATTTTTGGTTCACTCCTCTTGGTTTGCTCAGGCGGTCTTTCCTCACCTTGCTGATTACTGTGGCCAGCTCCCTGCTCTCGCTGTTCATGCTATTGAAGGCATGCATTGGCTTCAGCAGCCGCTCCTGTGACAGTGGGAGAGATGCAGAAGTCACGGCATCAGATGTAAACCGGGGCTACTCACGACCCGGTATAGAAAATGCCTGTTGCCTTAACTGCCTTTGCTGCCTACTGAACCTGCTTGCCTGTTACCCACTCAGGCCTGAATGCAAGCATAAGCTATAAAACGTCGGCTTATTGAGTGTCATGTGCTAAGGGAGACTCTACCGAGGGGTCGGGGCCACAGGTCAGGTCGCCGCTGGGCCCTCTAATGGCGTCCATCGGATGACTCTGCAGGACGAGACAGGGATGTACTAAGAGGTGCAAGGCAGTAACATGGGAATGAAACGAGACTCCCTCCGGAAGCAGTCTTACACGCTTCGCTTGTGCACCTTCCGGGGTTCCGTTCCGGAAGGCTGGTGCCACGCTCAGCCCAAAATCAGTCGTCTCTGGTGGGGAAGACCATCCATTTTCCTGTGGGACACGGAGTGGTTACGGGCTTGGTTATAGGCCTACCCAAAACGTGAGGGAGACTGATTGCTCCGTGTCAACAGGGTGACATGATGAATGTGCCCATTATTTATTGGCGATACTTTTCTTCCTTCGTGCTAGTCTGCTGCTTCCATCCATTCATCCATCCATCCATTTTCTGAAACTGCTTGCCCTATTCAGGGTCACAGGGGGTCTGGAGCCTAGCCCAGAGGCTATGGGTGCAGGGCAGGGAGCAACCCAGGAAGGAGTGCCAACCCATCGCAGGGCAGCTTCCATCATTACCCATTCTGAACATTACATCATTGACTATTTTTTACACTGTGTGTCAGTATTGTCAATATTACCTTGCACTTACCCTGTCTATCTACCTTTATGTACTTTATGTATATATGTAGCACCGTGGTCCATGGAAATATTATTTCGTATATGTGTTGTAGTGGTTGGTGTGACAAAATCTCATTTGATTTGACATAACTAACTGGATGAGGAATAAGGGTTGGCCGCAGTGCTCAGGTGAGTATCGTGATAGCTTGGAAAGAGCTTCCTTTTGGTGGAACACATACAGGAAACTGCTGTGGACTCACGCTGGCAGATTTACCGCCATCCCTCACCGCCACCTTGGAGTCTGTCTTCTTAATTCTGGAGGGGGCACCATGCAACGAGTTTAGCCTGGGCAGGATCTGGGATGCTGAACCCGGGGTTCTGTACGGTGAAAACAGCAGCAGCAGGTAGGAAGAGGCTCTCTTTAGGGGTGTATGTGCTTACATTGTCCCCTGGTTGTACACAAGCTGGTGGCACCATCCCACCACAGTTCATGAATTCCCAGGATGCGGCTCTTGATCAGTCACTCAGTTTTGTGCCATTTCCCCCATTTCTGTTAATGTTAAAGGTCAAAATCTGTAGTCCAACAGCCGTGCCTGTCCTGGGATTCCTACCCTGTAATTCCCAGGTCCAATAGCTAGTAACTTACCAATGGAGGCTCACCTTTTTGTACCGTGACTTTGAGCCTGTCTGCCTTCACCTGTTTTTGGGTGGAAAGAAGGCAAGGCCGTCATGATCAGCTGGCCACTGCCCAGTAAACAAAAAGTGTGACAGTAAGAGCACTGACTTACATGTTTCTGGTACCTTCTTTGTCAGCTTGGGATACTTATGGAACTTGATAAAATAATAACTCTCGTACTCCATCAGGATAGTCTCCAGGTCCACATTATCGCACACCTCAAACCTGCGCAGACACATACTGCTCTCCTGCTGCAGAGCGCCGGCTGCTTCCGTGTACCTGAGCACATGTGCACACTCAGCTCCCTGTGCCCTCAACCAAAGCACCACATATTATAGTTCTGCTAAAAGTGTAATGGTGCTTACCCTTCATCCATCAGGTGGTGGAAGATTAGAATCAGCAAATTTCGCCTTCTGGTTTCAGTTCTTATCTCATCCTGAAAGGATTGGTGAAATCACATATACAATTGTTCACATTTTTAAATTAATTTTTAATTAATTCTAAACTTCCCATTGGGCGGGCATGTTCCATCCCTATCCACTGTGTGGCGCTGGACGTCTTTCAGAAGCGCCGCGGTATATTATATGAACGCCTCGGTGTCATGTGACCGCGATCTCCATGGCAACCGTAAGCTTGTTTCACTGCGCGTATAGCTAACAGGATAACCCGCAAACAAGCAACAAGTTTCTTCTAATAAACTAGTATCGCAACGATTTGCTTTTGATTAAGCGAAATGATATCGTTGTTTTATGTTGTTGTCTGTGAAATGACAGTGCTGCATTTACTTCCCCGATAACTCCACTTACACCAGTTATGCGTACTTACTGCCTCTCTGGCTTGATTCGCCGTTTTGATAGCTTGGTAAGATAGTTCCATCGTCAGCCACTAATTCACTCATCCGACTGTCTACTCATACCACTACAAGCTGCACGTATAACGTCCAGTATGATGGTCCGTGAAAACCTCGTGACCTGTGATCTGATTGGCCGCAGCACTTGCTCTCGTACGTTTTATTGGGGGATTGCGGGTCGAGTAGTGTAACTTATGCTGCCCCCTAACTGTATGGGTGGTTACTTCTATCAGGCATGTGACTGTAATTTCATTGTTGTTGTTGCTGTTCTTCTTTTTAATAATATTAATAATAATAAGAATGGAGTTATTAAAAGGAAGATCACACTGTGACCTGGGGGGTGTTCCACGAAACACCATCTCTGTTTGCTGGGTTAACTTAGGATGGAAGTCCATGATTGTCCAGTAAGAGTTTAGGTAATGGGCATTCATATCGGACAATCATGACTTCCATCCTAAATTAACCCAGCTAAGTGAGAAATCCTGGGGCCTGTTTCAGGGAGCAGGATTTCTTGCTTAGGTGGATAAGTTGTCAGATGGAAGTCTGGGCTAAATGAACTTTATCTTTGTTCACTTGTATTTACCCCAGACTACCTTAAATCAAACAAGTTATCCAGCTAAGCAAAAAAAACCCTGCTTTGTGGAACTGGCAGTTGAACTGGTTTGGATTATTTTCCAATATCACTACCATCCCTAATAGAAAAAACACAACTCAGTGATGCAGACCCAATACTACTAGATTAAAAGTCATTTTAAAACAGCGCAAAACTTGGAAATATATTTCCAATAATATTTATAATATTATAATGTAATATTTATATTATAGTAGTGAACTGACCTTTTGGGATGTGTAACAATTTGGCCAAAGGACAGAATAACCCCATTGGTTGCAAAGTATAAGAATTGCCAGATGCACCATTTAATCTTGGTCTGAAATCCGAGCATTGCCAAAGCCAGCAGCCCAGGACCACAACTGATCAAAAGTAAGCATTACTAAACTGGATTGCTGCATATGGAAACAACAACTGATTCAGGGGGTGGACTGGCAATAAAAACCAGCCTGGGAATTTGCTGCTTACTGAGGGGGTATATTTTCCCCTGATAAAGAATCATCCATTAGGCATCACCTGCGGTTGACCTTGAAACACTGGGAGTGACTGATGAGTTGGGCACACATGGTAAATAGGCTATATAATACCAGGGTTGCAGAAGAAAGACTGGCCCTCACATAACTGGCCCACCTGGAAAATTCCAGAACTTTCTGATGGATAGCCCACACCTAAATTGATTTAGAAGTGATATATAACCATTCTGAATGTTTCCGCTCTTGCTAAGGTTTGGTATGACATCATCTTTTTTCCTAGCTTATAATTGTTTTTGCCATGGTGACATTGAGTAGAGGAACTCATTTTGTTTTGTAAACAATCACCTCGCTTACTTGCTACAAAACAGGAGGAAAAGTAATCATGGAGCTCAATTACATATTGGATGTTATTTGCTCCCAAACGATACCACATGTTAAACATGCTTTTCTGAAGCATACAGGTCATGGAGCTGCATTTGCTTTTGATAATCACTGCGCTACGAAAACTTAGACAGATTTGTCATTCGTATCTTATGAAGACCTGATTTTCTTTTCTGGTGACTGATTTGATGAAAAAAGAAATTGTACTATGAGCTTGTAGGGAAATACAAAATCATACTTGTATAAAATATTGGATAACCATTCTCATGTTAAATGTTTAGTTTGATTTTTTTTTTGTACAGAAGTACTGAGATGATATACTAGAACATACTAGATCTCCATTACACAGTACATGAAAAATTGAGAAAACATGGGTGTGGTCCAGTGAAAAAGGAAGGCCAGCATGTGTCTGGTACACATTCAAGCCATAAGGTAGCCCACGGGGGGGGGGGGGGGGGA